>PVLD010015581.1:0-48037 GCA_004027595.1 Dinomys branickii | reverse complement strand
GGCCTTCTTTATCTCTTTTGATTGTTTTTGGTTTGAAGTTTACATTGTTTGCAAACATAATAGCTACCCCTGCTTTTTTCTGGGGGCCTGTTGCATGGAGAATTGTTTTCCAACCTTTAACTTTCAACCTATGGATTTCTTTTTGAGTAAAATGTGTTTCCTGTATACAGCATATTGTTGGATTGTGTTCCTTAATCCACTCTTCCAATGTTTTCCTTTTGACTTTTGAGTTGAGGCCATTTACATTAATGGTTATCATGGTTATATGTTGGCTTATTCCAGTCATGTTATTTACTTGAAGTTTTCCTTCTTTTGCTGACTGTTTAATTATTTGTTCTGTGTAGGGAGTTATTTCTATAGCTGTTCTTGGGATTGTGGTCTCTTTTTTCTCTGTCTAGAATATCTTTTAGTGCTTTTTCCAATGCTGGTTTGGCACTCATGAAGTTCTTCAGTTGTTCTTTGTCATGGAAATATTTTATTTCTCCATTGAATTTGAGGGATAATTTTGCAGGACACATCAGTCTGTGTTGGAAGTTGTTTTGTCTCAGAATCTGTAGTATCTCACTCCAAGCTCTTCTTTTTTTTTTTTTTTCCGGTACCAGGTATCAAACTCAGGACCTTGCGCTTGCCAGGCAAGCGCTTATGCCACTGAGCTATACCCCCAGCCCCCGAGCTCTTCTTGATTTCATGGTTTCCGGTGAGAAATCTGCTGTAATTCTGATGGGCTTTCCTTTATAGGTGATCTGTTTCATTTCTCTGGCAGCTTTTAATATTGTGTTCTTTTGCTGGATATCTGGGATCTTGACTATTATATGCCTGTGTGTGTTTTTCTTTGGGTTATGGATCATTGGGGTTCTATATGCCTCGCCTAACTGAACTTCAGTATCTTTTACCTTGTTTGGGAAATTTTCTGCTATTATTTCATCAAATATTCTTTTTATATCGTTTGTGAGATCTCCTGCCGTTTAACACACTCCTATAATTTGAATATTGTTACGTTTTGCCTCATCTTGGAGCTGTTGGATTGACTTTTCTTGTGTCTTTGATGATATCATGAGATTCTTCCTTTCACGCTCATAAGCTGCCATGCTGTCTTCAAGTTCTGAAATTCTATCTTCGGTTTCATTTAAACGGTTTTTCATGCTTTCAGCGTTAGTTTTCAAATCCTGGCATTCTCTTTGGAACTGTTTCATTCTTGGTAATTCATTCCTAAATTGCTCTTGTAACGTTTCCATTTGTTTCCTATTTTCTTCTAGTCTTTTGTCTATTTCTTCTCTATGTAAATGGAACATTTCTTCCATCATTGTTTTCAGCTTGTTTTTTGTCTGAGAAATCATTGCGGGTATGTGGCTCATTTCTGCTTTAAGCTCTTTTATGGCCTGTTGGAGTTGTTTCATTTCGGATGCAATCGTTTCATAACTTGCAGGTATGTGGCTTCCTGGTTCCCCTGTATCCTCACATTCAAAACTTGTTCTGGGTAGGGTTGAATTTTGAGACTGCATTTTGTTCCTCTCTTTTCCCATTTTTGGGTATCAGATTCAAAATGTGGAGCTATAAATTCCCCAGGCAGTTCAGCAGGCAAAGGTCTGCTGCAGAGGCTGCCCCAATGATTCCTTCTCTTTGGGAGAATGTCCCTTAAGCTGTCTGCTGAGATTTCTGCTTCTACTCCCTACCCCGAGACCTGCCTGGGGCATATAAACAGCTCACCGCCCCAGGGGCCTTCCAGACAGGCCACTCAGGTGTTCCTCCCTGGGTGGAGCTCCTTCCACCCTCACAAATGCCGTCGGGGCACCTAGCTAGCTCTTCCTACCCGGGAGATCCTGTAGTCCTTAAAGCTGCTTTGATGTCACTCGCTGGGCAGAGCTTCTTCCCGACTCAGGAAAAACCGATTAGAGCGCCCACTCAACTCACCCTGGGATCGTGCAGACAGGAATGCCTTTCAGATGTATCTCCCTGGATCGAGCTTTTTCCTGACTCATAAATCCCGCCGATCGCAGCTGCTACTGTTCCCGCGGCGCCAGATCCGGGGTCGGAGCTCTGAGCAGGATCCCAGACCGCTGCCCAGATTGGCGCAATCTGTCCCAGTAGCTCGTTCTTTGAGATTCCTCTGCTCTGCTGCTTCCAACAAATCCTGGTTACAGCCGCCTCCGAGACGATCGGGTTCAGGAGCTGGAGGCGTCCGTCCCACGGCAATCGCTCTCTCGGCTGTACACGATTTGAGCAGAGCTGTGGCCCAAGCACAGCACCGATCCCTCGGGCACCCAGCTCTTAGGATCCGCCCACTTCTCTCCGCGGCTTGTCCAGCTGGCCCTATAATGCTCAGGCCGCGGAGAGCAACCCGATCAGTTGGAATTTTGCATCCACGGACGGGGCACCTGCGCGCAAAGATCGGTCTCTGGGAGAGATTCCCTCTGCCGCTCACGTGGTCGCCATCTTCCCGGAAGTCTCCTGGAGCATTATGTCACTTGAGGGTCTCCCAGGATCCTATGCAGGCCTCTGCCGCGGTTACTGTCCGCTGTGCCCAGGCGGGCCAGCTCCTCGCTGCCTCCGCCCCCCGCCCGTCTGCAGCCACTGGCCCGCGCCTCGGCCCCCTGTGGTCTCTTTTTTCTCTGTCTAGAATATCTTTTAGTACTTTTTGTAAAGTTAGTTTGGCACTCGTGAAGATCTTTAGTTTTTCTTTGTTGCAGAAATATTTTATTTCTCCACTGAATTTGAAGCATAGTTTTACATAATACATCAGTATGGGTTGGAAGTTGTTTTGTCTCAGAACCTGTAATACATCGCTCTAAGCTCTTCTTGATTTCATGGTTTCTCTTGAGAAGTCTGCTGCGATTCTGATGGGCTTTCCTTTATAGGTGATCTGTTTCTTTTCTCTAGCAGCTTTTAATATTCTGTTCTTTTGCTGCATATCTTGATTATGGGATCTTGATTATTATATGTCTGGGTGTACTTTTATTTTCTTTATGACTAGTTGGAGTTCTATACACCTCATTTTCTATATATCAGATTCTGTTTCCATGCTTGGGAAATTTTCTGCTATTACTTCTGCAAATATTCTTTTTATGTCATTTGTGTTGCCTCCTGCTGTTTCATTGACTCCTATTAAGCTGACATTATTTCTCTTTGCCTTGTCTTGCATCTGTTGAATTTATTTTTCCTGTATCTTTGTTGATTTTAAGAGATCCTCTCACAATCGCTAGCTTCCATGCTGTCTTCCAGATCTGAAATTCTATCTTTCACTTCATTCAAGTGGTTTTGCAAGCTTTGAATGGAAATTTTGATTCCCTGAAAATCTCTTTGAGTCTATTTCATGTGTTCTAGTGCATTCCTGTATTATTCATGTAATGTTTCCACCTGTTGCCTTTGTTCTCTTTTTTTTAATCTATTTCTTCTCTAGATATGCTGAGCAATTCTTTCATTATTATTGTCAATTCACTTTTTGCCTGGGAGATTATTTCTGATCTGATATCTTTTACAGCCTGATGGAGTTGTTTCTTTACTCCAGATGTGATCATTTCAGAGATTTCAGGTATGTGGCTTCCAAGTTCTCTTATGTCAGTATCTCCTGGACTTGTTCTGGGTGAACTTGAGTTCTGAGATTGCATTTTGCTCCTCTGTCTTGTCATTTTGGATGTCAGATGAAAAGTGCTGAGAAACAAGCTACCCAGGAAGCTCACCAAAGGACTCTAGGGACCCTAGTTTACCTGAATATCAGACTTTTCCCAAGATGGTAGAAGGCAGTGGATCACTGGGCCTGGGATCCCCAGGCAATTGCGGGGGTGCACGGATCACACCACAACTGCGATGGTGGGGGCATGCGGGCCTTTGGTACCAGAGTCTCCAGGCCATGGATGGAAAGTGTGTGGGCCTCAGCCGTGAATCCAGTGGTGCCCAGACAGGGGCCGCTGCTCCAGGATCCTCAGGTAGCTGGTCGGGGGAGGGCAGGGCTCACTTCCCAACCTAGAGGACCACAGAGCCCGAGAGCACTCCCATGTAGCAGGCCTCACCTGCCAACAGAGGGGTCCACAGAGACAGGCCACTCCAGCACCACTTCCCCAGCCCGGAACTGCTTCTCTGTCCCAAAGGAGTGGAGCAGAGAGAATGTGCAGGCCTTACCCGCCAATGGAAAGGACCACTCTCAGGACCGAGCAGGTGAGAGAAAGTGAGACAAAGCATAGGATGAAAAACTGGTGGAAGTAGATTTGAAGGTCATATATACCAGGCCTTAAAAAATGCTAGTTTCAGTCAGATGTGGGCATGCACACCTGTAATCCCAGCACTCAGCAGGCTGAGGCAGAAAGTTCACCGTGAATTTGAGACTAGCCTGGGCTACATAAGTAAGTTCAAGGCCAACCTGCACTAAGTAGGGAGACCCTGTCCCCCGCCCCCCCCGGAAAAAGTATATATTATTCAGCCTTGAAAAGTGGGTGAACTTTGAAGATAAAATGCCAAGTGAAATAAGCCACTTGCAAAAAGATATATTGCATGATTTTACTTCTATGAAGGACCTAGAGTAGTCAGATTCATAAAATAGTTGTGTCTGTGGCCAGGGAGAGAAGAGAGGGAAGAGTTAATTTTTAATAGGGATGGAGAATTACTTCGAGAAGATGAAAAATTTCCACAGATGGATGATGGTAAGGCTTGTAGTCAGTGCTGCTGAACTGTGTTAAAAATTGTCAAATAATCAGTTTTATATTATGTGTATTTTACTGTAATAGCAAAAGTCAACTTTATAAAGTTGTATTCCTCTGGAAAGTCTGGAAATGGGTAGAAGGGAGAAATCCCACTGCATAAAAATAAATTTTGTAATACAAGTCATATTTTTGTGGATAACTCAAACCTTTATTTCAATGAAGACAAATCTAGTGAACTATTTTCAGCAAGGATTAGTCAGAATTAAAAGGCTGAACTGTTTTCCTTCAGAAACAGAATGTCTTTCCTGCCTGCAGTAGACCAGTGTGTTCCAAACAGAATAAACAGCACTGCCCTCAAAAAAAGAGAGCATACTGCCAGCCATAGTGGCAAATGCCTGTAGTCCCAGCTGCAGGGAGGCTGAGGCAACCTAGTTAGGGCTGTTTGCAACTGGTAGGAAGGCAAGCAGAGAGATGAATACAAGGACCTGTCATTTCAGCAAGTGACTCAGAAATTTCTTATGTTGCCTTTGCTGGATTCAACTGATGGAAACTGCATCCTGCAGCCACATCTAAGAAAGGAGGGGCAACTTTGTGAGGGAAAATAACAGTGTTCGTCAAAAATGTTTGCATTTGTTGAAAATTTGTTTTTTTTTTAAAACGGCACTGTTATGGACATTACGATGTTAGCTTCAGTGTCTCATTTATTACTCACATAAGTGTACCAGCAAGGTTGCATACCTTGTCCCAACTCACACAGCTGGTGGACATCAAGAGGAGATTCATAACAAATGAGGGGAGGCAATTCCACAATGGTGGGGTAAATAATCTTTAAAACCTGCTTCTCCAAACCTGGCACAGTGGCACCTGCCTATAATCCCAGCACTCACAAGGCTGAGACAGGAGGATTGCTGGGAGTTCAGGACCAGCCTGCTACAAAGTGAGACTCTGCCTGCCAAAAAAGAAAAAGAGAGAAAAGAAAAACCCTGCTTCTCCATAAAAGCAATGAGAACATTGCAAAATTGGAGAAGTCACCTTTTATCAAAATTTTGGAAATTAATCAAAGTTTATAACAACCTGTGCAGCACTGACTTGAGGAAAACGACTGAACCTCAAGAATGACAGCAAGTTCTGCGCCGCTTTGACTTGCCTTGTTCCCACGCCCTCTCCCCGGCACCACAGTAGCCTTGAACACAAAGCTGGCATTACAGTAGCTGTGCAAAGCACCAACATAAGTCAGTGAAGGGGACAAACAGATCTGAGGGGCCCAGAAATCACAGTCCCAAGAACTGTCCCTCCTTGGCATGAATAACAACAGCTCCCTGGGAAAATCTCACTCTAAGGACTTGGCTTTACTTGACCTGCACCAGACCTCAGCACCGCTGTCAGCCTCATCCTCAGAGCCTGTGCCAGAACTTATCAGTGGCAATGACAGTCAGTGCCAGCAATGTGTTGTTCAACAGTGGGGTGCTCTGAGAAATGTGTCGTCACACACTTGTGTCATGTGAACCATATAGAGCAACCCTAGAGCCCACACCTAGACATTATCAATGTTCTCATCAACACAGATAAGAACCCTCTTCTGTTGTATGATTTAAAGGCCAGCTACAGAGAACAAGAATTACAAAGCTCTGTTTATTGATTTATAATATTTAAAAATGTAAATTTTTTTACTTTTTTTTTTTTTAAAGGGTCTCCCTATGTAGCCCAAGCTGGCCTCAAACTCCCAGTGATCCTCTTGCCTCAGCCTCCTGAGTGCTGGGATTACAGGGATGCACCACCATGGTCAGCCTAAAATACGTAGTTTGTGACAATAATAGCACAAAATGGGAGGGTGAATGGAACTATATGGGAGCAAAGTTTTGGTGTAATATTGAAGTTTACTTAGTATTAATTGGAACTAGATTATTTTAAACTGTTAACTTAATTCTCAGGGTAACCACAAAAAATAACAAAATATACAGAAAAGGCCATGGTAAGGGAATTAAAATGGTACATGGTAATGAATTAAAACATCCGTTTAATGTGAAAATGAGGCAGGAGACTAGGGCAGAGCAAAGCTGGCTGGGGAAGTAGGCGTGACCTGATAACTACAAGATTCCCGGACAGAGTGCAGAACATTCCTGTGCATGGACTTCTGGCAAGAACTGGAGCAGGTTTTCCACAGAATGAGCTCGCTCTGATGTCAGCCTAAGGAGCGAGATACAGAAGGACAGTCCCCACTGAGCTGGGGACCACTGTGTCCCTCTTTCCCAGAGGTCCACCCTCATGCTGTAGGGTCCACTTCTCTTCCACCTTCTACTTGTCCTGCATTCATTCTGTAGCGCACGGTCCCTTTCCTTCTTTTAAAAATGTAAGACTTGCTTTTTTGTGCACTTCTCTTGACCAATTCTTTGTTCAGGAAAGAAGGAATCTAGAAATCACCATAGAAGGAGACTCCAGCACTCCAAAATCTGGTTTAAAAAAAAAGTCCGTAACAGTGGAGCAGACCAAAAAAGAAAAAAGAAAAAAATCTAAGCCATATATAAGACAAAGAGAAAAATGGCAAAGTAAATTCTATTGTTTTATTAATTTTTATCAGATATAATGGTCTAAACAGTCCAACCAGAAGGCAGAGATTGGCAAATGTTTAAAAAAAATCATGATCCAGTTAGTCATGATGGTGTGTGCCTGTCCCAGCTACTTGGGAGGCAGAGGCAGGAGGGCCACAAGTTCCAGGTTATCCTGGGCAACTAAATAACTTAAGATACTGTTTCAAGATAAACAAAAAAAAATCAAGAGTGGGGATGTAGTTCATTGTGAAGAACCTTGATTCAATCCTAGTACCAAATACACACACACACACACACACACACACACACACACAGACCTATGAAATGTAGATAAAACACCCTCAGAGAGAAATTTATAGCATCAAATGCCTGTGTTAAAACAGAAGAAAAAGCTGGATGTGATGGCATAAGCCTGTAATCCCAAAAAATCATGATTCAGTTGGTCATCCTGGTGTGTGCCTCTAGTCCCAGGAACGTGGAAGGCTGCGGCAGCAGGATTGCTCCAAGCCTAAGGTCTTCCTGGGTTCAAGGCCAGCCTGAATTACACAGCAAGACCCTGTCTAAAAACAAAAAATAAACAAAACCCTCAAATCTATAACCCATAGTCTACCTTTAAACAAGAAAAAGATCAAACCAAACTCAAAGCAAAGAAACAGGGAACAGAGGATGTGAAAGATTACATAAAGATTAAAGCAGGAATAAATAGAGGATCAGACTTTATCAAGTCTTTCTGATCTAATGAAGAGTAGAGTCAGACATGGAGACCACACTTGTAATTTCAGCTACTAGGGAGGCAGACAAGAGGATAACAAGCTCAAGCCTAGCCTGGGCAACTTAGCGCAACTCTATCTCAAAAGAAGAAGGGCTGGGTATTGTTCACTATGAAGACCCTGGGTTTAACCTCCAATACCTTGAAGATGAAGAAGGAGGAAGAAGAGGAGGAGGAGGAGAAGGAGGAGAAGAGGGAGAAGGAGATGGATTAGGAGAAGGGGAAGGAGGACAAGGAGAATAACAAAATAAGAACAACAAGAAGAGCAACAAGAACAGCAAGAATAACTAGAAGAAGAAGAGGAGGAGGAAGAGAAGGAGGAGGAGGAGGGGGAGAAATAGAGAAAGGAGGGGAAGGGAGAGAGGGAGGAGAAAAGTTAACAAGACTAAGCTGTTTTTTTGAGAAACCTAAAATGACCCAGAGAAACATTTAACTCAAATTACTAAAGTCAGGAATGAGAGAGTTGGCATTACTCACAGCATTACAGACATAAAAAAGAAAGGGATCTCTGAATGATTATAGGAAAACAAACTGAACAAGCTAGATGAAATGAATACATTCCTTGAAAGACAAAAATTATTATGGCAGCCTTAAGCAGTGGAAAACCTGGATAGGCTTTTTGTGTGTGTGCATAGGCTTTAAGCAAGTAAAGAAACTGAGCTGCAATCATCCAGAAGAGCCCTGGCTTAACTGGCTTCACTTGTGAATTTTACCGAACATTTAAAAGAGAGCAGTTTTCTCTTGTTTGCTTCCGCTGTGTTGGAGACTAGAGCTGGAGCCTTGCACATGCTAGGAACTTGCTGGGTAGGCAGCACCTTACCAGTGAGCTGTATCTCAGCTGAACGTTTAAAAACAGTTAATAGCCAGGCATAGTGGCACATGCCTGTAATATCAGCACTCAGGAGGCTGAGGCAGGAGGATTGCCACAAATTTGAGGCTACCTTCAGCTACATAGCAAGTTCAAGCCAGCCTGTACTACATAGCTAGACCCTATCTTAAAACAATAAAAAACAAACAAACTGGAAAACCCAACCAAAAAGCAATTAACAATTCTTAACAAACTATCATTCTTTACAAACTATCCAAAAAATAGAATAGGAAGGACCATGTTTCCATGTTCCCTGAGACCAGTGTTACTCTGATAGGAAAACCAGATGAAAATATCACAAGAAGTACAGACCATAAATTCATTTATAAATCCATATGCAAAAATCCTCGGCAAAATACTAGCAGAGTGATTCTGGCAGCAAGTGAAAAGGAGTGTAAACCATGACCAAGTTGGATTTGTCCCAGAAATATAAAACTGGCTCAACCTATGAAAATCAATCAACTGACACTTCATATTACCGGGGACCCCTGAAATTTGGAGACCAGAGCTGGAGCCTTGCACATGCTAGGAACATGCTGGGTAGGCAGCACCTTACCACTGAGCTGTAACCCAACTAATATACATATTAGTAATAATTACATTCCTATGGCACCTGCGAATTGTGAAAAACCGCGCATTTTATATATGGTCAGAAAAAATGCCTAAAAGTGCCTATTTTTATAGTTCAAACCCTAACTATGCCATGTCTCCCACAGTTACATGATTTAATGAACTACTGTATCGATAAAGCCTTAGAATGTGCGGGTGTTTTGCCGGCATCTTAGGGATCTCAGGGCTTTGAGAACAGAATTGAGAACACAGGAGATACCTCCACAGAACACAGCGACCTGCCCTGAGGCGGAACACTGGTGCACCTGCTAAGACAGGTTACAGAGCAGCAGCCAAGCAGCAGCAAGAAAAACTGAATAATGGTCCTGAATTCGGTCCTTACAAACCTCCCCCCCACAAAAAAAATTTGCGGAGGTTATTTGTGATTTCCCCGAAATTGCGGGTGGTTCCGTGAACAAGTATTAGGTTCTATGAAAAAATTCGTAAACAACTGAGGCTACGAATTCTGAACCACAACTTTGCAGGGGTGTACAGTAATAGATAAAGACCGAAAAGCTAATTTTTTTGTCTCAACACGTGAAACAAAACATTTGACTAAATCCAGCACCCTTTTAAAATAAAAACACCCAACAAACTAGGAATAGAAGGAACTTCCTCAAGCGGATGCAAAGCACCTATGAAAAACCTACAGCTAATGTTTTACCTGAAGCTGAAAGACTGAGTGCCTGCTTCCAGATGAGAAACCTGAGACCGCTATCTGCTCCCACTACTTCTGTCAGTGTTGGACGGGTGATGCTGTACAAGTGAGCTGGGCAGGAAAAAAAGATACAGGCACCCAAACTGAGAAGAAAGAAGTCAAACTGTGTCTATCTACACCTGATGTGTAGATATGGTCAATGTGACATGGCCTTGTATGTATAAAATCCCAAGATATTTACAAGGTAACTATTAGAGCTGATATGTGAGTTTAGCAAGGTTGGGAATACAGGGTCAATATTAAAGGATCAATCATATTTCTATATATTAGTAATAAAACAATATGAAAATGAAGTTAAAATAATGATATTTGTGGCATCAAAATGGCACAATACTCCAGAGTTAATTTAACAAAAGTACAAGTCATGCACACTGAAAGTGACAAAACTTTGTTGAATGAAATAAAGGATGTAAATAAATGGAAGGACATCTGAAGTTTACAGGTCATAAGACAATATTATTAAGGTGAAAATATTCCCCCTGTTGATCTACACATCAATGCAATCTCAAGGGATCCTCAACAAAAATAATTATTTGATTACTCTTTTCAGAAATTGACAAGCCAAATAAAAAGAGGAGTCAAGATATACACAAACAGTTACAGTTCCCCATGAAGAATGAAATCATTATGTACATCTACACTGTACCAATAAACAATTTAAAAAACATATTGGGACTGGGGATATAGCTAAGTGGAATAAGCGCCTGCCTGGCAAGTGCAAGGTCCTGAGTTCAATCCCCAGTACTGCAAAAAAAAAAAAAAAAAAAAAAAATTGGTAAGACAATCCTCAAGTTCATATGGAAATACGTGGGACCCAGAATAAACAAGACAATCCTGAAATAGAGGGAACAAATCAGACAGTGTACCCTCCATAGCTTCCAAACTTACCTGCAAAGCTACTGCAATCAAGATAGTGTGGTTCTGCCAAGAGGCTATACCTATAGATCTGTGGAATGGGACTGAGAGTCCAGAAATAAAAGCACCGCTTTCACTTATGGTCAGTTGAAAGTCTTAGTAAATAAGTTGTACTGGGACAACCGGACAGTGACAGGGACACAGTGAAGTTGGAGCCCTGGCTCACATCATAAACAAAAGTTAAAATGCATGACAGATGCAAATATAAGGACTGAAAAGTGGAAGAAAGTGTAGGTCTGAGCTACTGCACTCTCGGATTATGTGACGACTTCTAAGGTGTGACACCAAATGCATAAATGATGAAAAAGCAGATGATCTGGACTAAAAATTTTGCCCTTCAAGTGACCTCCTTAACAATATGTGAGAAGAACATCTCTAGATTGGGAGAAAAAATTTTCAATGTGTATCCAAATATACAAAGTATAGAAGAACTTTATTACTAAATAATAAAAAAGACAGGACATTAGAAAGTGTCCAAAGGCTGTTGGTGAGGTGACCTGGAGCTTTCCTTCCTTATACTGTCCTTGTTGGATTTGGGATCAGGTTTATACTAACTTCATAAAACAAGTTGAGGGATGTTATCCGTATTTTGTGTTCTAGAAGCACTCGTGGAAGACTGAAAATACTTCTTCCCTCAATCTAGTAGTCTTTCCCTACCAACATTTTGGAATTTTTTCTTTGCATTGTAAATTACCCAAGGCCAGTCACGGTCCAGAAATATTAAATGGAAATTTCTAGACATAAATTTTAAATTGTGCACTCTTTTGAGTTGTGTGATGAAATCTCACTGTCCTGCTCCATCCTGCCCAGAACATTAATTATCCCTTTGTCAGTGGAGCTGGGCAGTATATGCTACCTGCCCATTAGTTACTTAGTAGCCAGTCAGTTATCAAATCAACTGTGGTGGCATCATAGGATTTTTCTTCCTTTTTATTATTTATTTATTTATTTGTTTGGTACTGGGAATCGAACTCAGAACCTTGCACTTGCCAGGCAGGGGGTTGTGCCACTGAACCATATCCCTGGCCCCATAGGGCTTTTCCTACCCCTTGTGGTACTGGAGTTTGAACCCAGGGTCTTTGCAATGAGCTACATTACCAGTCTTTTTATTTGTTTCTTTTGAGACACAGTCTCACTAAATTGCTGAATTGTCCTACCTAGGCTGGAACTTGAGATCCTGCTGCTTTAGCCTACTACACTGGGATTATAGACAGCTCCTGGCTTCATGGTGCTTTTATTTAGGGTTTAGTACTCTGTGACCTCAGGGATCCATTGGGTTTCTTGGAATGTATCACCATGAGGCTAAGAAGGAATTACTGTATTGCCAGGGGAAAGTAAATCAAGCATCACCAGATAAAGAATAGTAGTTTTTAGGCCATATCAGTTTATTTTTGGTAGATAATCTATTCAAACTCCAAACTCCTAGCAGGCTGCCTTTCTACTTTGAAAATCTCTCCCTTCCAAGCCTCCTTCCTGAATGGCATCGGTTGAGTGGAAGTTCCCAAATCCTCAGCCCATGCTGGGAAGAACCTTTGGTTCTTGTTCTATGTCAAGGAAGATACTCAGTATAACATACCTTGGCTGTTCTGGGCTACGGATGTGTGGCTTATCCGGCCTGACTGTTTCATGCATTCGGCTGACATTAGGTGCTAAATTCTATAATTCCTATTCCTGCCTTGGCCTCTGATTGTAAGCCTGTGACAAACAGGTCTTCAATTCTCAGCATTTTCACGTACCCCACCAAGGCTTGTGTGATTGAGAATTATTAGGGAACACAGGCACACCTTGAGACCTCCTAAACAAATCCCAAACTAGCACTTGGTGCCAAGAGTAGTAGCACATGCCTATAATCCTCTGGGAGCTGAGGCAAGAGGGTTGCAAGTTCCAGCCCAGATAGGGTGATTTAGCAACTCTGGGAGACCTTGTTTCAAAATAAAAAATTAAATTAAATTAAAAAGCTGAGCATGTAGTTCAGTGTGAAGGCCTTGATTTCCACATTCCTGGGTCCAGTACCACAAAACAAAGTCCTAGCACTAGAGAGCATTACACTGTTCTAGCCTTTGCTGGGTGAATAGTGTTTTCTAAAGAGCTTTTAATTTCTTGTTTACAAACTGAGAAGTTAGAGGAAAGTACCCTCTAGACTGGGGAATCAAAAACTATTCGGATGTTTCTTCCCAAATTTTTATTATTATTATTTTGTCTTTTTGAGACAGGGTCTTGCTATGCAGTTCAGGCTGGCCTTGAACTCACTTTGTAGCCCAGGCAGGCCTCAAACTCATAGGGATCCTCCTGCCTCAGCCTCCTGAGTGCTGGGATTACAGGCATGTGCTACCATGCCTGGCATCTTCTTCCCAAATTATAAACCTTAGGGCTGCCCTTTTTCCATTCCTGATTTCTCTCTTTACCAGGATTTTTTTTGGACTTGTGTCTCATTCCTCTTTGTGACTAAGATCTGCACTGCACACTGGCTTA
This sequence comes from Dinomys branickii, assembly GCA_004027595.1. Taxonomy (NCBI): domain Eukaryota; kingdom Metazoa; phylum Chordata; class Mammalia; order Rodentia; family Dinomyidae; genus Dinomys; species Dinomys branickii. Next base: position 34,503 of record PVLD010015581.1, on the reverse strand, counting down.
ATCTCCAAGCATGTAAACTGCACTTTTGATAGAAGAAAGGATGCTTTTAAAACTCTGAATCCTTTTCTCATGATAAAGTGCACCTTTCTGGACTATTTTCTCAGTAGACATTTTAAAATTCTCTTTTACCATGTGAAATCTGAAAACTGACTCTTTCTCTTTGCTGTCTTGCCATCACAATCTTTATCCTCACCATGGAAAATTCACACCTCAACATAAAAAATGAGAAAGAGTAAATCACATCCATGCAGCAGGAAAAAAGAAAATATAAGGAGGAAAAACAAAAGAAAGAAAATCTAAGGAGGATTGCAGGAGCTGCTTCCTGAAAGCCCACAAACCCTTTTGTATGTATTTAAGTAATTAATTAACTGCTCAGATCGCATTTTTTTCTTTCACTTTCCCAAAAGAAAAGAACAATTGTCAGTGGCAAATGGCCACCGTAGGAAAGCAGCACATAGGTCTTATCTGCACAGGACGGAACCGAGTGCCAAATGCCTCTGTACATTCAGAGAAACTTCTTCAGTCATGAACAGTAGCAATATCTCTGGAAATGTAGTATTTGTGTACCTGACACTTTTTTTTTTGAATCTAATCTTTCTGAGCCTTCCCACTCTGTCCTCAGGGTAGCTCCAGTAGCTCTGTGCCAGTGCTGCTGACCTTGACTCTACTGCCAAAGGCACAGAGTGGGAAGGAAACGAAACTCAAGTTGGACTAATCAGATTTTATTTCTGAGCAACATGGATTTGGAGCAGAGAAATTTCCATCTCAGACTGGGTTTCTTGAATGCAGCCGATGAAATCTCTGGAACCAAATTTGCCATGCTCTGTGCCATTTAGAATGTCTAGCAAAGCAAGGCTTTGGGCAAGGAAAGAAGACATTAATTGGCCACGCTGCCCGAGTTCCCACAGGCCCTCCCGGTGATTTGCTCCGGTGCTTTCATACTTTCTTAGGACTGACTGAAATTCTGTCTTTGGGCTCTGTGACGAAGCTGATTTCTTTTTTTACCCCTTATAACACTGGTTTCAACTGTTTTCTGTGACTTCCAACTAAGAAATGCTGATTTTTGCATGGATTATCACTTGTCCTTAAAATATTTTTTTGTACTAGAGATTGGGCTCAGAGTCTCACATATGCAAAGCACATACTCTTCCCACTGGATCACGCCTAAACTCTAAGTCTCTCTTCTTAGGTACCATGAATTAAACTCAGGACCTTGTGCTTGCTGGGCAGGTGCTGTACCACTGAATTTAAGTCTCTGTTCTTAGAACTTTTAAGTGTTTTTTTGCTCAATTATGTTGGTCAGAGTTCAGTCAGGATAAGCCAAATTACTGTGCATAGTGTGAAGTGTAAAGGGTTTGGAAACCCACTGATAGGGCTGAAGGGACAAAGTTCAGAAAAGTCCATCACCTCCCAGCTCACGTCTAGGCCCAGAGAATGAGGTACTGGTCTCCAGGCCAGCTGTTCCAGAACCTTCTTTGACTGTTACTAACCACAGCAAGTCTTAGGGAAGTTGAGAACAATTGTACTATTCAGTGTAACCTGGCATAGGACAGTATGTTGTATGCTGATTCGTGGCTCCAAAATCAACAAATGATTAATTCTTCTGAAGCATATGGCAGCTTCTGGATAAGAAGTAAAAATAGCATGAAATTTCACTTAAGGACCATGTATTTTTTTTTTCTTCTAGGACTCTAGGAAGCTTGTGTTTTTATCTTATGGCTAATTTTTTATTATGTCTTGATAGCAGCTTGCTGTGCACTAAAATGACATTGGCATCGTGCCATGATTTGCCTAAGGTATTGGGGAAAGATCTTGCTTGTGTTAGTAATCAGATCTGCCTGAGGATCTGCCTGTGGGTCTTTTATGTTACCAGCATCCTGACTGCATAACAGTGACAATAAAAATTGAAGGAAGGGTTATAATTCATTCTGTCTCCTGAAGTCCTCGTCCTGTGTGGGTGTTTGCTAAACTGCAACTGTGCTCTGTTATTCTTTCTTCCCTTTCTGGGGATTCATGAAAGGTAACATTATTTTATTTTTACATTGTATTTGTTGTGGTACCGGGGATCCGGGGATCCAGCCCAGGGCTTCGTACATGCTAGGCAAATGCTGTAACAATGAGCTACCTTCCCAGTCTGGCAAGATCCCCAAGAAGCTCGGACAGGAAATGATGAAGCCCTGTGGAAGCCCAGACCATCACTTGAGTGAGTTGTGACCCTTCCAAACGCTTACACTGAAGTCCTAGGCCTCAGTGTGGTGGATATGATCACAGTTAGAGATAAGTTTTTAAAGAGATAATTAGATTGCAATGAGGTCTTTAGTGCGGGGCTCTAACCCAATAGAACCAGTGTGGATGTCCCAATAAGAGGAGATACCAGAAATGCAGGGAAGCTAGGACACAGGAAGGAGACAAGAATCTGCAAACCAAGGAGAAGAGCCGCAGGACACACCAAACCTGTTCACACCTTGATCTTGGGCTTCCAGCTCCTGGAATTGTGAAAAATGTCTGTTGCTCAACACATCCAGATAGAAATATTTTCTTATGGCAGCCTTAGTGTTCAAATACAAACTTGAGTCTGTGAAGTGGGGTGGTGCTATAACAAATAACTAAACTTATGGATGTGCCTTAGGGGCTGGGTAATAGGTAGAGACTGGAAGAATTTGAAGGCAGATGCTAGAAACAGCTTAGGTTATTCTGAGGAGAAGTTTGAAAGGAATAGGGCCTTTCAACCTCCAGAACTGAGAAAACTAAACTGCTGCTGTTGAAGTTGCCTGGTTTATAGAATTTTTTTTTTTATATCAGGCCTCATGGATGAGTACCCCGGCCCTTTTGGATCTCTTGTTGTAGAGAAGGTGATTGCCTCACCTCGGTGAGCTGGTTGTGCTGAGGGGTGACAGTCAGGAAGGTCAGGCAAGGAGTACCCTGTGGCCACTCTGTACGCATGTTTGTTTAGCACCTGCTTCCAACTTATGTCCTGGGTTGCAGCACTGTGAATTGACTAGGTTCTCAAAGGATGCAGTCACCTTCTGTGTGTGCCAGACCACAGCACAGGGGCGGCTGTGCTGTGCCAGCTAACCTGAGTGGTGATTTCGCTGGGCACCTCTCTTAATCTTTCTGAAGAGCTTTGTGGTTGCTAGCAACCTGACATTTTAGAGTAGAATACATAACATTTCACTCTTTCTCCATGCAAATGTTCAGAATGTTACACAATATTTTTCATGACCAAATTGCTTAGCCTAACTAGATGTCCATGAAATGAAATGTACAAGGTTTGGTTTACAATTTGAACCCTGGGATTAGACTGTTAAGCTTGATAGGAACACTATTATTCCTTATTCTGTTAGAAATTGTGGGTGGCATACTTGAACCTGGGGCCTTTACACTAAGCTACAGCTCCAGCCCTTTTAATTTTTCTTTAAATTCTGAGACAGGGTCTTGCTAAATCACAAAATTGTCTTTGCTAGGTTTGAACTCGTGATGCTCCTGCTTCAACCTTCCAGAGTGCTGGGATTACAAGGATGCATCACTGCACTGGGGTCCTGTTGGAATTTCTTTCCAAAAAGAAATTTCAATTTATTACAATTTATTTACATAAAATCCACAGAGGAGCCCAGCAAGATGGACCATACCTGTAATCTCAGCTACTTGGGAGGCTGAAGCAGGAGAATCACAAGTTTGAGGCCAGCCTGTGCATCCTTGTCAGGGCCTGTCTCAAAATAAAAAAATAAAGAGATCTGGAGATGGAACTTGGTGATAGATGCTGGTGGGCTGGGTGTCCAGCACTAGGAAAAAAATCCTAAATTAATAAAGAGTACAAAAGTATACAGAATGGGAGATCCTGGCAGGAGAAATACACATATGAAACAGAAGCTGGACTAACTTATGGAAAGTTAGTGTGGGGCGCTTCATGTACCATCATGGTGTTTATGGGCTGTTTCTCCCTGCTATGCTGCTCGGGAGTCAAACTCAAAGCCTCATGGATGCTCTGCCCCTGAGCATAGCCCAACCCTCTGCAATGTTTGTGGGGTTTTAAAAATCTTTTTGAAACAAGGTTTCACAATGCAGTTCAGGCTGACCCTTAAATTTACTTTATGGACTAGGCTGATCTTGCAATGATCCTCCTGCCTCAGCCTCTTGCGTGTTGAGTGCTGGGATTACGGGTGTGTGACACCACTCCCGGCCCTTTACAATTCTCAAAGTTAACTCTGGACTATTTAAGCATCTTTATTACTTGAAAAGCCAGCACTCCCCTATCCTTTCAGACTTTAACTTTTCATTGCACAACAAAGGCAAGAACAATATACAAATTTTTTGTTTTTAATACTTGAAGTAAAGTTTTTTTCCCCTTCTGCACACTTTTTTGGATTAGCTGCATTGAACTATAATTTACTTATAATAATACAGGGTTCTTCGAGACAGCATGTAGTTCAGGCTGGCCTTGAACTCTCAGTGATCTTTTTGCATCAGCCTCCCTAGTGCTGAGATTACAGGCATGCGCCATGGCCAGCCTGGTACTTGCACATTTTAAATGTGCAATTCAGTGTAACCCGGCAAATGTCTGTAGTTCTGCAACTCCACTGCAGTCATAGTCTGCAACATTTCTGTCACCTCTGAAGTTCACTGGTGTGACTCTGGAGTAACTTCCTCTGATTTCTCCAATTTTCGGCCAAGTCTTATCTGACCTCTATCACAGTGTCTTTGCCTTTTCTAAAATTTCATATAAGTGGACTCATAGCTTCGGTCGTCTCCTCCCGCCCTTCCCTTCCCTCCCCCTCCCCTCCTTCTTCTCTAGTTTGGGGACCAACCGCAGGCCTCTGCTCATGCTGGGCACGTGGACCTCCAATGAGCTGCACCCCAAGCGCTCCCCCCCCCCGATTTTCTGAACAGTTTTTTGAAGAAGAAATATTTTTAAATTTTGCTGAGATTAAATTCACTTTCCTTCATTTTGCATTTCATGTGTGTATGACCTACTTAGTTACCTTACTTAGTTACCCAAATGCATGAAGATTTCTCCCTTATGTTTTATTCTAGAAATGTTATAGTTTTAGTCTCTTGTTTGGTCTATGATCCATTTTAGTGAATCAAGGGATTTTGAATCTCAAATGAAAATATTTTTTAGAAGACAGTTTGAAACCCACAGTGTTGCACAAATCTGAATACACACACAATTTGTCTCTTCTTCCAATCCAGTGAAGTTGAAGGAGATGCAAATGGAATTGCTGTTTATTATTTTACCTACTTCTGGAAGCCTAGCAATTTCTTACTGTTCATCATTGTAACTTGTGTTCTCTTCTTTATTTCTAATATTAATGCCTTTGCTAATTTTATTATTTAAGCATTTTATATCTTAAATTTCTGTTTGCTTCTTTGGTTTCTGATAGCGATTTATTAAAATATTCCATTGAATGTCCTTTTTGTTTTGCTTGCTTGCTTTCTGAGGCTAGGTCTTGCTATATAGTTCAGGCTGGCCTTGAACTCACTATGTAGTCCAGGCTGACCTGGATCACAGGTTTGAGCTGCCATGTCAGACACAGATATTTTATTTTTTGACTTGAAAAAAAAACTGCTATTTTGTTAAGCCATAGGTAATCAACTCCACCAAGTTATTTCATTTCTATTGTTTCTTGTATTTCATACTTTATGCTTTTTATGAAAACTAGCATAATTGTGGTTCAGACATGTAAACTATGATCATTCTTTGAATGACATTTAAGTTCACTGAAGTTCTGGGTTGAGTGACTTAACATCAGTGCTCTAAGAATACATCACGCCTTATCTTCTGTGGTCATAGCATCAATTTAATGGTCCCTGTTAGTGTAAAATGAAATGTAATGGACTAGGAAATGTTAGAGCGTGTAACGTTCAGTTCTGTGAAACTTTATGTCAGTATGTACAAGTATTCATGGATATATACATGCTGTTATGTACATACTCCATGGTTAGAACTGGCCCACCTACAGATCAAGATCAACAATATATGAAATGGTAATAATTTGTATTAAATCATGTTTGGGTTAATGGTAAGAGTCTTATGCCTTTTCCAGAGATCATGCAAAGTAATCTATTCATTGATTTATAGACTATAAAACCCTTGATGGATACTCTAGCGGCTAGCAGATGCTATTTCTTTTACGTGGAAGATGTAATTTTTTTCTTATAGTGCTTGAACATTTTATAGCCTCTAGTAAAGATAATATTCTTGAAATACCTATGCATGACAGCCTTTACAACTGGTTGAGTAATGCTATGACTCCTATAGTTGTGATTCTAAATGGCTTCAGGGTAGAAATGAAACTTGGTTTTTGATGTTGTGAAACAGGTAGCACACACTGGCCTTGAGCTTTGCGTGTAGCCGAGATTGGCCTCAGACTCTTCATATTACTGCCTCCAGAGTACCGAGATTACAGAAGTGCACCCCATGCCCTGCTGAAGATGTGGCCATTTAAAATGATATTTAAATTAGTTGAACAACACTTTCCATGGCCCATTATATTAAAAAAATTTAATGTCTTGTGGAAGGGAAAGCTTGAAGGGCTTTTTGAAACTCTTCCAGAGCAGGTGATGATATAAAATAAAAACGACTAGGAAAAAATATGTATATGACTTAAAAGGTATACGAAGATAGGTGCAAAGGAAGGTCTAAGATTAAATAAAGACAGGAAAGTATTAAATGTTATGGGTATTTATTTACTTGCAGTATTGGGAAATGTACCCAGGGCCTTCTCACTGAGCTACATCCTTATTCCTTCTTTTTTTATTTTTAAATATGAGACAGGGTCTTGCCGAGGCTGTTCAAAATTGTGATCCTCCTGCCTCAGCCTCCAGCTGTGGTGGAATTAAAGGCCAACATGTCCGGCTGTGTAGTCACTTTTTTTTGTCGTCTTTTTGATACAGGGTCTCACTATGCAATTCAGGCTGAACTTGAGCTCACTTTGTAGCCCAGGCTGGTCTTAAATCGCAGCGATCCTCCTGCCTCAGCCTCCCCAGTGCTGGGATTACAGGCGTGTGCCATCACGGCCGGCAGTCACTTTTAAGTGAGTCTTTCAGGGAGTATCTTCCTTCAGTTTGTACCCCCAATGTCTAGCACATTGCTTGGTATACAGCTCGCAGTTGATAAACGTTTCTTAAACTTTAAATGAACTGATGGGAGGTGGAAGTTTAGAAAGTAAAGCCTGAGTCACATTATCTCTCACAATACAGAGGAAGTAAAGATTTGGAGTTTCTATTTCTATTCCTTATCTGAATGTATATCTCTGATTTATGTTTTACAATGGTCCTTTTACATTTCACAAAGTGACCAAGTTTCATAGCCTTTTGGGGTAAGGCATCATTTTCTAAACTCAACCCGTGGCGCCATCTTCCGGAGCTGTAAGGAAACTCGGGATATAAAATCCGCACGCTCTGTGTCGAAGCTCTCTACGCTCCTCCCATTTCTGTTTTTGGAAGCTCCCTGGACGCATGTGCTTTTGATGGGCAACAGAGCCAACGAGAGACTACAATTCCCAGAAGGCCACACCACAGGAGAGAAATAAAATCTCGCGCGAGGATGAGGTAGCGGCGGCTGCGCGAGGCGGGTGGGGGGGCGGAGAAAGTGAGGAGGAAGAGGAGGAGGTGCGGCGGTCCCACAATACCCGGCGGGAGGGCGGGTGGGCGGTTTGTATCCGGGCTGTGAGGTGCTCGGAGCAGCGGCGGACCTTGCTGCTTCTGTCTCTTTAACGCGAGAGGAAGCGATGCAGAGGGGTGGAAAATGGCAGAGCTGCAGATGTTACTAGAGGAGGAGATCCCGTCTGGCAAGAGGGCGCTCATAGAGAGTTACCAGAACCTGACCCGGGTGGCGGACTACTGTGAAAACAACTACATACAGGTGAGGGGCGCGGGCGCGGGCCGGGCCGGGCCGAGGACCCGCTGGGCGCGGTGGGGAGCTTCCCCTGCCCCAGCCGCCGCCGTAGCCTCGCCTCAGCCCCAGCCGCCGCCGCGGCCGCCGGTCAGGCGAGGGCGAGTGGCCGGGCTGCCATACAGGAAGTGGCCGCGGCGGTGGCCACCGAGCGGAGCGGAGGGAGAAAATGCGCAAGGGAGCCGGCCCGGAGTCCGCCGCGGCGCCCCCGCCCTGCGGCCCGGCCCCCCGGGTCCCGCTGCCCCGGAAGCCCCGGCCGCCGGCTCTGCCTGGAGTCCGGCGCGGGACCCGGGGAGAGGCGCGAGGGAGAGGAGAAGCGGGGTGCATGTCGCGCAGGGTGGGGTGGGGGCGATTATGTCAGTTCGGCCCAGAGGGTGTGTCTTTTATTTATTTATTTATTTTACAAAATTTGTCATGAGTCACATTACACAGACCTCCCCGAGGAGAGAAGGAAGCGGGCGCGGGCGTCTGGAGAGAAGTTAATCGCAAGATTCCTTGGAGGGTTTGCAGATCTGCCGGCCTGTCTGTTTTCGAGTTGGAGTTCCCCTAACCCCGTTTTCACTGTCGCCTCACGGTCTTCTGTTCTCGTTATTATGAACCCGGATTATTCGTAACTACTTGGGAAAATATGTTCAGTTCTCTCTCTTCCTCTCAAAGTTCTTGAACTGTTGGTTTCGTGAATAACTTAAAATAGAATGGTGCCCTCCCTGGGGTGCTTATTTTCCGAGGTTTCCCTCTGTCTAACCTAAGCAAATGTATAGGAGAGGAATCCAGATAGTGAACAAACATTTATTTAGCTTTTTCACCACGACGTGCTATACCAATTTTTGTTACCTTGTTAGAAGATTCTTGGAACTTTATGACATAGTTTTTTTTTTTTTTTTTAGTTTTGGTTGGAAGTGGCAGTTTCATTTGCAGATTTTTAGCTGTGTAAACTTAACAGTTTGTAGTAGAAGCAAATGGAGTAGCCCAGTACTTTGTGGCTGATAGAATGGCATCAAAGTTTCACTTGTCATTGGTAAGGCAAGACCAAAAGAGTGCTTTGGAAGGGTGACTGCAGTTAGGAACTGACGTATTTATAGAAGTGCCCCCCCCCGCGTGGTTATCGTTGTTAAGAACTAAGGGTTTTTCTGTGTTGTCAAATGCTTTTCCTCTTTACTTTTAGAGGAAGATACTGTTTTCAAACTCTAATAATTTAACAGTTTCCGTAATAGTAAGATGTATCATCAGTTGCACAAGGAATTCATAAGTTTTTTCAAGCTTTTATTTTAGGGATTCTGCTAAGTAAACTTGTTGAATGCCTGTCATGTCTGTTACTTCTGTTTTGAAAAGAACATTTTGAAATCTTGTAAAAATGTGGATATTGTTAGCAAATAGAAAAGTGATTGTGTAGGTTATCAGTATTAAAAATATGAAACTTTTCTTAAACATACCAGGAAAAGTCTTGAAATTGAGGTGAACCTTAATTTGCTGAAAGTTTTACAGATTTTGAAAGGAAGAACCCAGGGAGTTAAATTGCCATTTTAGAAAAGTCCTGTCTTCTCTGTAGAAGGCCGCTTGAAAGGGTGGCTCCTTTTTGTTTTGCATGTTGGGTAATCTCACAAGTATATGGTGTGGTAACTGCAGTGTGTTGGCAAATGTCGGTAACTAACCTGTTTTAACCTGTCCGTTGACTATTTCTTTTTTAGGTAGTTACGTGCTCAGTGCTTTCTTACCCCCCTCACCCATTTCTTTTCCTCATCCTGCCACTGTAGTGTAACTTTGAGGTACTTTAAAACTTGATTGGTGAAATCCCTGTTAAACAGTGGTGTCAGGGACCCAACATAACTTACCTGAATTGGAGATATCACCAGTCAAGTGATGCCATGGACCACTGCGCCTGCCCCCAAGCTTTTTCTTTTCTTTTTTTTGGGGGCAGTCCTAAACCATAGTCCAGTGAGGTATTCTGATCTTATTGAAAAAGATGAAATTTATACGTAATCATGATTACTTTAGTAGTCCTTATAACTTTGAGCTGCATGATTGATCCATGCCACCAGTTGCCTTCCTGAGGGACTTAGGTAGAGTCAGGATCAGACAAGCCCAGAAAATGTGGCTGTTTTTGTGGTGGGAGGTGGTGCTCCTGACTCAGATGCTGTGATTGAGGAACAAGTGCTGCTGGAAATGTGTGTCTGTATCTGTTGGGATCTTTCTGCATCCTATCTGTACTTTGATTGGGTTATAAATAATACATGTTATAAATATGTGCCTTCTCTTAAGTAAAGTTTATAGTCACTTGTGCTTTGAGAGTATTTTTTTTACCTGTTAAGAATTATTGGTTGAGTTACTGCTTGAGTGATTTTATTTTATGAGTTCAATTTTTATTTTCTTGTTTTCTTAGATTTTGAAAGTGCAGTCCTGTTTTACTGAGTTCTTTTGCATAGTGCAATTGAGTCCATGGAGCAGCTTACTAGCTTTTTGGGTCACCTAGACTTTATTAAATTGTGTCAATAATGGGTGAAGTTCTCAAAAGATTCCACCCCCCCAGACTTGAACCCAGGGCCTCTGCGCTGACCTACATCCCCAGCCCTTTAAAATTTTTCTAAAACATTTTTTGAGATAGGGTCTCGTTTAGGAACTGAATTGCTCAGCTATGCTCAAACTTGCTGTTCTCCTGTCTCAGCCTCCAATATTGCAGAGTCAACAGATGTGTGTCATCGTGCCTTGCTGGACAAGGTTTTAAAAGTTATGGAGGGGCTGGGGATATAGCTCAGTGGAATAAGTGCTTGCCTAGCAAGTGCACGGTCCTGAGTTCGATCCCCAGTACCGCAAAAAAAAAAAAAAAAAAAAGTTATGGAGGAAGTAACTCTAAAAATAGAAATTTTTTTTCTTTTTTAAGAGATTATAGAAATGCCTTTGCTATTTGCATCTATTTGTTTTGACATGATTGAATTTTTTCTGGTGGATTATGGCCAGAACAGTCACTCCTTAACTTGAACACACTAGGTCAGTTTTCTTTGCTCTACTTTACATTTCTTACTGCCTTTGCTATGGGAACTATTTTGGGGAGTAGGAAGGAAAGAAAGCTCAGTGGAGTAGAAATTGCTTAAGAAGCTGAGTGTTATGTTGCATGCCTGCAATTCTAGCACTCAGTAAACTGAGGCAGAAGAATCACTTGTTTGAGATCAGCCTGGACTACACAGTGAAACTGTCTAAAAAAAAAAAGTGCTGAAGAAAGGTTTCTCAAGATGTAGACTGCTAGGTTGGGTAAGGACCAAAAAGTCTTCTGTACAGTTTAACTTTTAATTTAAATTCTCTGGCTGGAATTCCACCAACCAAAACTTCATTTGGGTTAGGAAGTATATTCTAGTCCAGTGGTGGTGAACTGTGGCCCTCATGCTGCAGTGGGTTGTTTGTGGTCATTGAAAGTTCTAAATAAGGTTTGCCATCACTATTTGTATATTACTCTGAGCTGGGTGGTTTAGCATGCTTTACTCGGTGCCATGACATTTGCTTAATTATACACATTTTAATCTTGGAAAGCAGGTAATTTTTGAGCAGGAGCACTTTGGGTTTAACACAAATTAATATTTCTGATATTATACAGTTTATACCATTTTATAAACTGTATCGCTTAATTATTATAAGTCTGCTTCTCTTCTATCTGTGGGATTTTTTGAGACATAATGTTGATGTGTTGCTCAGGTTGGCCTTGGACTCCAGAACTTAAGCAAATCTCCTTCCTCAGCCTCCCCAGTAGCAGCTGGGACTACAGATGTGTGGGAATGCCACTGCCATGTTCTCTCACACTGTCCTTTACTCTTTTTGGTGTGGTACTGGTTGAATAATCTATATTCAGAGACCTGAAGTTCAATAGCTTATGTAGAGAGTGCCTAGAATCAAACCTAGGTTTTCAGGTTCCAAATTCTAAATTCCTTTTACTAAATCCTGGGCCACTTACTGCAATATAGAGGTTAAAAACAATTTATAAAGAGGATAACAGACCTCAATGACAAGAGGGGATTGGTTGTGACACCCTAACGGTACGAAAATCCCTGAATGCTTAAGTCTCTGATATAAAATAGCATTTGCATATAACTTATATATACATCCTTCTGTATACTTTAAATCATCTCTAGATCACTTGTAAGTACAATGTAAACACTATATAAGTATTATACTGTATTGTTTGTGGAATAGGACAAGGAAAAAGGTTTATATATTTAGTATAGATAACAATTCTTTTCCTTGAATATTTTGTATCAGTGATTAGTTGAATCCACAGTTGCTGAACCTGCAGATAAGGAGGGCTGACTAGAATTGATTCTTTTTATTGAATACCTACTCTGTCAGTCTCCTGTCATGAACAAACTGCTCATGATAAGCAGTGCTCTCCTAAAGGTGAAGAAACTAGGACTTGAAAAGTTAAAAATTCTGTTTCATCATGCAGTTAGTAACCGGCTGACAGGATTTCTAACTGTGGCGGACTCCACAGCCTGTGCACTTTGTGTATCACACTGTTTCCACATGAATGAATCTAGAACTCAGTAGACTCTTGTTGGACAAGTCTGGGAATCTAACAAATCTTTTAGCATTGTTTCTTTTAAAAATGTATTTTGAGTTTTAAGTTGCAAGTATAAGAATAGGCGTGTTTGTAATTTCGAGACTTGCCTGTAAAACCTTCAGAAGATGGTAGTTTTGACACTTGAACAGATGACTAGAAATTACAGGCCAGTTTTTTAGAGCTCCATAGATTCTTTTCCTTTTAATCATTGCTTCACTTTTTTTTTTTTTCCTCCCTCTTTTCACCCTATGTGACTGGGTGTTTCAGTTGATAAGAAAATCTGGGGAATTAATAGAGGTTAACTAAAAAAAGCCTTAAGATATTTTTCGTCTCCCTGATTTCCATACAAACCAGATGGGGATAGACAGTTAAAATGATTGAGGAATTAATACAGACAAGAAAGGTTAGAACTCTTAAGAGTTGTACTTTGAAGTCGAATAAAGCAGTGGCTAACAAAGTTAGAAATGTAGGTTGGACATAGAAGTGAAGTAAGCGGGGTTTACTCTTGTTGAAGATCTTCAGGTAATTCTAAAGGACTTTGTCAAGAGTGACACTGGATTGGGTAGAACATGATGTTTAACATATCAGTCCTTATAAAGGGTCATGCCACAGCATATCATATTAGTTCTTGCTAATAACTGTCTCAAAGAGAATACTGAATATTTTGAAAGGCTATATATTGTTTGGAAGTTTGTGTCATCTGGAAACTGGATCCTGACACAGTACGGAACTGGCCCCTCATTTCCTTGGTCCTTGGTTCTTTTTGTGAGTTTGATGAATGAATTCAGCCAAGGCAAATAGGCAGCTTTACAAAAGTATAGGTAGATTTTATTGTAAAATAGCTAGAGTGAGAAAGTTCTGCTTTTGAGGGAGAGGGTAGATGATGCCTTGAAGGCATCTTCACCAAATGTTTGGATAGTTTTTATGCACATACAGATTGCTCTTGGGGCTCAGGGGACTGTGGTTTTATGATGCTTATTGACATTTTACTTAGAAGTTACTATGGAATTGCAAAATGTCTTCCTTTCCTTTTTAGATGGTCATTGTTTCCTTAGGGGCTTTAATCATGTAAGAAATTTATAAATGGGAAGTTCTTAATTTTAAACCAGGTAGCAGTCAGAGGCAGGAGGGTCTTTAACATTCTTTCCTGATTATCATTGTAGACTATGGCAGCCAGAAATGCTGTATGCCGTGTTCTGGACTGAGGTGTCCAGGTATCAGAAGGACTGTGCACAGTGTGTAATCTTAAAGTGTCATTGTGCTCACTTTAGGTCCGAGACCTAACATTATTTTAAGTATATTATACACTGAAGTCTCTGTTTCTTAACTGATGACTTGCTATTTTGGACCCTTCCCCCACTGTTGTCCCTTAAGCGTGCTAATGTCTTATCTATTTGCCTGGAGTAGTTAGACAGCTTGTATTAAAATAATGTTTTCCTTCTTTTCCTTTTGTATCTTTACTACTAAAAAGAGTTTTATATAAGGCACTTTGATTAGTTCATTTAGATACTAGAGAATACTAATACTTTTTGTAATGGAACAGAGATATTTGGGTAGTTAGTTCAGCATCTAGCTACTTCCTTTTCCCTTCTGTGCCTCGTCTTGCCATATTTATCTTCACTGAAATTATGTTCTAAGAATTAGACATTTGTGAGTAGACAGACAAGAATATATTGGGAAGGAAGAGTGCTGATAGTGGCACAAGAGGTTGAATCAGACTTTAGGAGCTTATGCAAATACAATTTCATAAAATCCATGAAAATAGTGCTGATACAAAAAGTGAGGTACAAATTGCAATTAAATGATAATTTTGGGGGGCATTTAAAAATTTTTGATATGTTTTCTCTGTTCTTTCTTTCGAGAGGGTTTCACTGCGTAGTCTGAGCTAGTCTTGAAGTTGCTATGTAGCCCAGGCTGGCCTCGCACTCACAGTGATTTTCCTGCCTTAGCCTCCTGAGTGCTGGGATTACAGGTGTGCACCTGCGTGGTTTTTTTTTTGTTGTAAGTTTTTTGAAGTTATGCTGTAATCTCAAGAAATAATAGACAAGCCTCCAAACACCAAATGTTTTAGTTTTTTTTTTTGTTTGTTTGGTGAGAAGAGTCTTGCTGTTGCTGGCCTTGAACTCACTGTGTAGCTCAGGTTAATTACCAAGATACTATGCTAGAAAATTAGGGATACTTTTTAAAAAAGTACATCATTGAGGGGGAGATGTAGCTTAATGGTAAAGGTCTTGACAAGCCCTTGGCCCAATCTCCAGCACTAACCCCTAAAAAAAAATCATTGAGAAGATAAGATCCTAGGAAAATAGCAATTATTGGTATCTACCCCCCTAAACACACTAGAAATTGAGCCGATTTAGTCTTGCATTGAGCTACATTTCCACTTCATTTTGCATTTAAACATTTTTTTTTTTTTTTTTTTTTTTTTTGGCGGTATTAGGGACCAAACTCAAGGACCCTGCACTTGCTAGGCAGGCGCTTATTCCACTGAGCTATATCCCCAGCCCCTGCATTTTAAAATTTTGAGATAGGATCTTGCCAAGTCAGTGACTTGACCAGGCTGGGGCTGAAATAGTGACTCTTTTGACCTAGCCCCTGGGTTGCTGTGATTATAGGTGTGCACCTGGCTGAGATTTTGTTTTAAAAGGAAATAGATTTAATTATTTGAACCATAGATATCTATCTCTTATAAAGAAGATATTTTTTAGTACAATACCCTGTGTCAGAATTTTCTCTACCTATAAAATAACTTGGAGGTAGTTGGTAGCGAATCATGTTTTTGAAGAAAATCTGAAAGCAAAACAAAACATCCTAAGGAAGGGAATATGTATTTGTTACGTTCTAATTTTTATATAGATCTGTACTTAGCGACTAAAGAGCATTGGTAGGAGCATTTCATGTGAGTAATAGCTTAAAGTGTAAGGGCACTAATTTTGTTTTATTCTACAAGTTATGAAAGACTCATGATGGAAAATTTCAAGCATATTCAGAAATGCAAAAATGGATCTGGAGTGTTCATTATCTAGCTTTAATAGTGACCGACTCGTGGCTAGTCTCTTTCTATGTGTGTTCCTCTCATCTCTCCCTTTTTTATGTATAATTTCCTCCAGTGATCAAATATCAGACATGATAATTACACATATTTAAAACTTTTTAGAAATATAGTATATGACTTAGATAGTACAAGTCCCTTGTAATATCAGTCCTGTAAGTGGCCTTTAAAAAATGTGTTTATGCTGTGCAATCGGTAAACTCATTGTATACACTAAAGCAGAAAATATTTAAGCCATAGTTTATTTTTTAGTTTACAGATTTTTTTTTTTTTTGGTCTTTTTGAGACAGGGTCTCGCTATGCAGTTCAGGCTGGCCTTGAACTCAACGATCCTCCTGCCTCAGCATCCTGAGTGCTGGGATTACAGGTGTGCGCCACCATTACAGGCGTGCGCCACTTAGCCTCAAAGTTTTTATTTATCTTTAAAGGGAACAAAAGTATTAGTGAAAAATATTTATTACTTTCACGATGGCTTTTCTATTAATAATTTTTACAAGCTGTGATAAAATTGCATTTGTTATAGTTTTTCTTTCTGTGAAAAGGCAAGTGTGGAACTTTCTCAGAACCCAGTATAGTTAGGCCACTGGGAAGTAATGCCTCCCTTTTGAACAAGATAAATGAGTATTAATATACATCATATGGAAAAAGATACTTCTTTGTTTCAAGTATTAATACCGTAAGACTTAGAGTAACAAATGCTTAATTTAAAAAGCAGTGTAGCCAAGCATGTGTATGTGTACCATTTTATTTTTTTTATTAATTAATTAAAAAATTTTTTTGGGGGGTCTTCTTGAGATAGTTTGACTATGCAGTTGAGGCTGGCTTTGAACTCACTTATGTAACCCAGGCTGGCCTTGAACTCGCAGTGATCCTCCTTCCTCAGCCTCCCAAGTGCTAGAGTTACAGGCATGCTCCACCATGCCTGGTGCTATGTGTATCATTTAGAAATCATAGTTACCATTCAGGTTCTTAACGTAGCCCAGAGATCTTGTTGTTTTTGCCTTGTTAGCTTGTTTTTTCCACTCACCATAAACTATTTCAGACCTTCTCTTTTGAAATTTGACTTTCCTTTTTGGTTGTTTGTTTTGTAGAGAAATAGACTTCATTGTATAAGACCCGTAACTTCTTACCACCACATCTCCAAACCTACTGGCATGCTCTCCCATCCTGTGATTCTACTTTCTTGTTATAATGGAGGATAACTGTCCTGCCTTCTAGCTAGGGTCTGTCCTTTTCTTTTCTTTCCTCTGAGTCCCATCCACCCTTGCTTTTCTTACATATTTTTATTACTTACTGAATTTTTACAGCCAGAATTGAAACATTTCAAGTTTCTGCCATATTAGAGCATTCTCCCTTGACTTCATGTACCCACCTAGCAACTAAGTGTTCCTTAATAGATTAGCTAGTTGTTTAAAAACTATTATTGACATCTTTACCCCATCCCTCACTTTGTACTCACTCTGTAACATTTTCTATCCAACTTATCATCTCTACTACGTTATAAAATTATGTTCAGTATCTTCCATGTTGCAAAAGTCATCAGACACTTCCATTATCATTATGTCAGTCTTCTCAGCATTATTTTACATGGTTGCACCTTCTCTCTTTTGTATTTTTTATTTAGAGGTGTGGGAAATTGAACTCAGAATTCCCCTATCACTGAGCTGCATCCCCAGCCCTCTATTTTTCAAGACAGGGTCTTGCTAAGTTGCCTAGACTGGCCTTGAACTTGTGATCCTCCTACCTCATCCTTTCGAATAGTTGGGATTACAGGTGTGCGTCACCAGTTCTGGTGTTTTTTTGTTTGTTTTTTGGGTTTGGGACTAGACTGTTGCGCTCGCTGATGTGGAACTTGCCATCTTCTTGCTTCAGCCTCCAGAACAACTGGAATTATAGGCATGCCCTATCACAACTGGCTTCCTCTTTTTTTTTTTTTTTAAGTTAATTTCTAGTGAAACCTTTCTTTCCTGTGTTGTTACCATTCTTGGCTGTTGGTTCTCTTTTGTTTTTGAGTGTTTAAAGTAGCTTTGCACTGTAATACTTCCTAGTACACATCACCTCAAGTTGTCTTATTTCTATCTGAATTTCCAAATTAGATCTCTCTTCATTGAAGTTTAGATTGATATATTTATCTAATTACCAATTTGGGACATCTAGCTTTGAATCACAGATACCCGAGTCTTAAAGATGATAGAAACTGAGATCATCACCTTCCCATTCAATTATTGGAAATCTGTGTATCAATTCTTGGAAACCTGTGTGTCATTCTTGAATCTTCCATACTTCATGTTCCTGCCCCAACTGTGTGTGACAGTCTTGTTGCTAACACCGCTGCTTCCCTTCTCTTCTTGCCCTTCCTTCCCCTGTTCCACATGTGGCTTGATTCTTCTTAAATGACTCATATTTATTTGCCTGTTCTGTATCTACTGTACCCAACCATTCACAGCATTATCTGTTGCTTAGACAATGCTGTAGCTTCCTCTTTTCTTTATATTGCCACCTTCCTCTTTATCCATTATTGACACTGTAGCTGCTGTATTTTTAGAATAGACTTCTATTCATGGGACTCCCCTGCATGAAAATCTTTCATTGATTCCTCAAAAATGTGTAACTAGTTTGAATGCTGTTATCCCTCCAAAATTCATGTTGAACTTAGTTCCTATGGTGATGAGAGGAGAGAATAGGGCTTTTCGGGAGGTGTTTGTCATGAGGGTACCAACCTCATAAATGAGATGAGGTGCCTTTATTTTTATTTATTTGTTTATTTATTTACTTATTTGTTTGTTTGAGACAGGGTCTCAGTATGCATTTCAGGCTGACCTTGAGCTCACTTTATAGCCTAGGCTGGCCTCGAACTTGGAATGATGCTCCTGCCTCAGCCTCCTAAGAGCTGGGATTACAGGCATGTGCCACCAGTCCCAGCTAGGCATCTTCATAAGAGGTCCTGAAAGAGTAAGTTTGACTCTCTTAGCCTTCAGCTTTTTTTTTTTTTTTTTTTGAGACAGGGTCTCAGTATGTAGTTCAGGCTGACCTTGAATTTACTGTGGAGTCCAGGCTAGCCTCAAACTCAGCGATCCTCCTGCCTCAGCCTTCAAGTGCTGGGATCACAGGCATGGGCCACCATGTGTGGCTTCTTCAAATTATATTAAGAGGAGGATGCAGCAAGAGACACTCATTAGATTATATACACAGATTTTGATCTTGGACTTACCAGGCTCTAGGACTGTGAGAAATAAATATATGTTGTGAATAAATCACCCAGTCTGTGGAATTCAGTTGTAGTAGTATAAACAGACCAAAACATAAAAATTTCTCAGTGAGGTCTAAGAAACTGTGTAATACAGCTGTTGTCTTTTTATTCTTGCTGCATTCACCACATTGGCCTCATCTTTCCAAGCACACTCATCTTCTTTCAGTTAAAAAAAAAATTGTTTTTCTTTAATTTTTTTTTTTTTAACATGTTTGTTGGGACAGCTATATAACATACTTATTTTTTGTGGGGGGGGTTGGTTTTTTGGGACAGGATCTTGCCATGTAGTTCAAGGTGGCCTTGAACTAAGTATCCCAGGCTGGCCTCAAAGTCACAGCAATCTTCCTGCCTCAGCCTCCCAAGTACGGGATTACAGGTGTGTTCTTTTTAAATCCCCTTTCCTTCCCCTTTTTCCTCTCTTTCCCCTTTCCTGCCATCTCTTGGTTCCCTTCCCTTTTGCAAAGGATCTGTCTCTGTATTTCCTGTTACTTTTATTTGTATTTTGGGTTTCTTATATAAGGGAAACCATGCAAAATTTAAGCTTGTGTGTCTGATTTATTTCACTTAATGTTATGGTCTCAAGGTGTGTC
Source organism: Dinomys branickii (assembly GCA_004027595.1). NCBI lineage: Eukaryota > Metazoa > Chordata > Mammalia > Rodentia > Dinomyidae > Dinomys > Dinomys branickii. The sequence goes on along the minus strand of PVLD010015581.1, from coordinate 15,174 downwards.
CATTTTCCTACAAATGAACTTAAGTTTATTCTTTATGGGCAGAGTAGGACTCCATTGTGCCACATTTTCTTTATCCATTCATCTGCTGATGAATATCTAGGCTAATTCCAAGATTTAGCAATTAAAAGTTGTGCTGCTATAACGTAGCTATGCATCCATCACTGTAATATAATGTCTTTAACCCTTTCGGAAAGATAACTAGAAGGGAGATAGCTGGGTCAAATGGATTTCTATTAGCTTTTTGAGGAGTCTTCATACGATTTCCACAACGATTGTACTAGTTTACATTCCCACCAACAAGGTAGAAGGGTTCCTTGTTCTCTGTAGTCTTTACAACATCTGTTGTTATTTAATGTCTTGATGGTAGTCATATTTTCTGGAGTACAGGGGATTCTCATTATTTTAATTTTTGTCTCCCAGATGGGTAGAGATGTTGAACCTTCTTTCATGTATTTATTGGTCATTTGTACTTTTGAGAAGTGATCCTCTTATCTCAGCCTCCCAAGTGCTGGGATTATAGGTGTGTGCCATGATATGGGTCAAGAGGTGCTTTTTTGATTGTGGTCATTGGGGGTTTCTTATGCCTCACTTCTTTCTGTATGTTTCTTTCCCCATACTTGCGAAGTTTGCTGCTGTTACTTTTATAAATGGATTTTTTATTTCATTTGTGTTGTCTTCTGAGTTTTCACTATATCCAATTCATCTTTGTACACGGCTCCTGCTTGGCAAACACAGGGTGCTGAGTTCAATCCCCAGTATCAAAAAAAAAGGTGAATGTTCATGTCATCTAGCAGTTGTTGGATCCCATTTTTCATGTGCTCTTGTTTTTAAAGTATCTATGAATAATGAATCGCTGGCAGCAGCTGTCTTCAATTTCTGATCTTCTGTCCTCACACTGGTCACTTACTGTCTATACCGTCAATACAATTTTTAATCTCCTGAATTCCTGTTTCGTATTTTTTTCATGGATTCTAGTTCTTTGCTAAACTGTTCCTTAATGTTTTGTATTGTGTTTGGCTCATCTAGCTTTTTATTAGTGTTGTCTACTAACTCACTGTTTTGTGAAGTGCATCAACTGTTAAATCTTTTTTGAGCTCTCTGACCACCTTACTGATGTTTGTTTAATCTCTGTTACTTTCTGAATAATCCAGCTGCTTGTCTTTTGATTTCCTCATTTTCAGTGTCCCATGGATCTACTTTGGAGGAGTTGGGAGTTTCTGTAGGAATTTTTTTCATTTTTTTGGCGGTACTGGGGATCGAACTCAGGACCCTGCGCTTGCTAGGCAGGCGCTTATTCCACTGAGCTATATCCCCAGCCCCCCTTCTGTAGGAATTTTGTGCCTTGTTTTCTCACGTTTTTATTTTTGTTTTGTATTGAAGTTTGAGGGCACTTACAGTGGAAAGACTTCGTTGTTGGTGTGGAGATTTCTGTAGTTAGTATCTGCTTTTCAGTGATGCACCTTGGGCATGGTTAACTGTAGGCCTTTGCCTCTGTACCAAGATCTGAGCATCTTTGGTAATTTGGGAGGGAAGGATTTATTCTGTTTGGCCCAGCATCATGTTCTGTGGAAATGGGCTGCTGTAGGTGAACAAAGGTACTGTAGATATTGGTATACATAGAAAAGCTATTAGGAAATCTCTGCCACTCTGGTGATAGCAACAAAGTCAGCAATAATTACATTGAAGACAAACTGGATATTGGTATACTATAAGAAGAAATAATGTACTACTCTGAGCCATAGCAAAGAGATCTATAATTATAGTATACATACTAAAACTAAATATTGACAGTTAATATTTAGTAAATGCAACAGCTCTACTTCCATTAACAATATAAAAGATTTAAATAGTAATGACATAGAGTGAGCTAAAGATTAAAACTTAATGGTTATATTAGTAAAGATGGGGGGCAGGGTATGGGAGAATGAAAAGGGAAATTTTGAAAAATTAACCAATGGAAGATAAAAAGGAGAAACAAACAAGACAAAGGATCATGTTAAGGAGTAAGAGAAATTAATAGAATTAGATAAACGTAGTAGAAGAGAGCTTAACAAAAACAAACAAAAAAGAGTAAAAAAAATACAAGGAAAAAAAGAGGAAAAAGGAAAACCTGACAAACTGGAAAACCAGTGAAGAAGAAAGAGGGAGGGAAAAAGAATGGATGAATAAAAAATTTCTATTTTTGAATGAGTGATTTCTGTCCAGGATCTGTAGTTTTGGAATTCAGCCGGTCAGTTTTCTCTGCCTAGCCTTATAAGGCTGTGGGTTTGTGAATGCCTGCCCTTTCCAGAGGCTCCTTTGTTCACCCCAGATTGTGGCAACCATCAAGCTGAGGTGTCTCCTTTCTCCTGTTGGTAGTTGGCAAAAGCAATCAGACCTCTATGCTTGCTGGATTTAGGCAGCAGAATAAGGGTTCTAGCAGCCCATTGTATTTAATCTAGCACTTCCATTCTCAGCTGCTTCTGAAAGCCACATAAACTGGGCCTGGATTCTCACAATGGAGGGTGGGGCCCCAGGTCCTGGAGACCTGAGTTTAAACTTCTCAGGGGGTCTGTCTCTAAGCTGCACTGTTTTGGACTATCTCTGCTCACCACGGGAGGGGGGCTAACAAAGGGAACCCTGAAGTGAGGTTGTGTTTTAATTGTTCTCAGGCTCAGTTTTATGCAGTCAACCCCTTGCCAGAATGGCACCTGATTAAACAGTCTCTGGCATTATGGTGGGCACTTGGATTCTTAGTTGTTGCCTCCTGTGTGGAAAGAGTCATCTTTGGGAGTTAAAATCTTAATGCTGTTCTTGTAGTTTATTATAGCTGTGAGCTTTTCTTGGGGCTAGTGCTACTGGATCTGGAGGGTTATCTTTTGTTTGGATAAACAGGTTTACCTCCCTAGGAGTCTAGATAAGCTTTTTTGTTTGTTTGTTTCTGTGTTGTGGTCCGTTTCGCCAACTTCTTTATAGCTTCTAATTTTCCTCTCTGTTTCCTACTACTTTTTTTGTTTTCACCAAATTATTTTCCAGGTGTTTGGATTCTGGGCTCTGGAGAGGTTGCATTTGTTCCTGATTGCTATGCTATCTTTTGGTTCTCCAATTTCATTCTTTTCTGCTTTTGCAAATACTATTCTTTTTGACTAGAAAACTCACTCCTCCTGATCTGAATATTACTCATGGCTTTTCCTTAAAAGTTCTGATAAAAGGTTACGGTATCCATTCATACATTAATTCTTTACTTGATAAAAATCTCTTGGGTACATACTGTGTATCAGGTACAGTAGGATTCATAGATACAATTGGGGCAAAGCAAAGTTCCCACCCTTAGGGGATTTTCATTATAGAGAAGATTGGACAGTTAATATACACTAAAAATAGTACAGTTTCAGTTAGGGAGAGTTCTTCTTAAAAAGTAAGTTGGGCGAGATAGGAGACAGAACATTGAGACTAGGAAGCAATTCTTTACTGAGGGAGGTTAGAAGGTGTTACTTGGTGGAGATAACTTTTGGGCTGGACAGTTGAAAAGCATTCTCTGAACATCTATGGAAAGAGACATATAAAGACTGTGAGATGGCAGAAATCTTTCTAAGATTAATATGGCTGGAGACCAGTTAGTAAGGGGGAGATAGGAGATCAGGTAGATTATTAAGGACTAATTTATATATGACTTTTTAGCACATGGTTGGATTTTATTTGGAATGTGATGCTGCTGATCACTGAAATAATTATACATAATGACCAAGTTGGATTCATTCCCAGGGATGCAGGGATGGTTTAGCATACTTAAATCAATAAATGTAATATACCATATTAACAGAACTGTGGTGGATTGACAACTGGTGCTCTGCTTGTAACACTTAGTGAACTGAATCAGTGTGGTGCTGGATATGGAAGGCCCACCTGAGGATTGTGTGTGAATGAAATAAAAAGAACTGGAGAGAAGTTGTCATATTGTTAGGGGCTGTTGGTTCTCCTGGGCCTGTTTGTTCTCCTGGAGGAGCTTATCATGCTGGCTTTCCTCATATGAACTTGGCTATTCTCATTGTTGAGGAGCTTAGGACCTTGCTGCTGAGTATGGCTGTGGTACTTTTGAGCAGAGCTCTGGTTCTTAACTTTGTTGTTTCTTGGCTCCAGTGCCGATTTGCCTGCTGGCACAGATCCTTTATCCTGTTGGCACAGACTTCCTAGTGTCCACTGCTGACCATTGGGCCTTTCCAGTGCAGATCTGTAAAACAAGCTTGCCTAAGACATTGTCATGGGCCCTTGGCCTCTAGTTGGACTTCGGAGGGGGGAGCATTGTTATGGGCTCTAGGTCTTTAGCTGGACTCATGCAGGACATTGCCATGGGATCCAGTCCCACAGCTAGATTCTTTTGTTCTTTAGTGTATGGGTAGATTTCCTACACTCTTCGGTACTGAACTCTATGATTGACTATTATAAAATAACCCTATAAATTATGTGTTCTGTATTGTTTCCCTTGTAAACCCTGACCACAGCAAGAACCAAGGACAAAAACCATGTCATCTCAGTAGATGCAGAAAAAGCTTTTGACAAAATCCAGCACCCATTCATGATAAAAGCCCTACAGAAAATTGGAATAGATCATCTTTATCTGAGTCTGATAAAAGCCATCTATGACAAACCAACAGCTAGTATTGCACTAAATGGACAGAAACTCAAAGCTTTCATCAGGAACAAGACAAGGATGTCTACTGTCACCACTCTTACTCAATATAGTCCTGGAAACCTTAACCAGAGCAATTAGACAAGAGAAAGAAATAAAAGGAGTAAGGATAGGAAAGGAAGAAGTTAAATTATTGTTATTTGTGGAAGACATACTACTGTATATGGAAGACCCCAAAAACTCCACTGAAAGACTTCTAGATTTAAAAAGCAAATTCAGCCTGGCCAAGAGTTGGCACAGTGTGCAGCAAGTGCGTCTGACTGGCTGCTTCTGTGCTGTCTTTGGTATATGGCATTGGTGGTGGGAAGATTGAGTCTCTTGTGTGCCTAGCCTTTGGAGCAATGTGTAGTAATTTCTATTGGGTTCAGTCTGGGACTGAGTCCTTTGGCTGACTTGAAGGTAGAAGTTCTTTGAAAGAAATCGAACCCAATCTATTTGTTGATGAAGATTCACCTGTGTGTGCCTCCTGCCTGGCCTCAGTCCAGTTCGGCCACGGGGAGGAATGTCAGGATGTCACCCACTAAGTCATGCTTTAGACAAGAAGTGGTTTCACGTCCAGCAGCCTTGAAGATAAAGAGCACATTCAGTAGTGTAGCTAGGTATAAAGACAACACTCAAAAATCAGTAGCCTTCCTGTACATGAATGACAAACTCACTGAGAGAGAAATTAGGAAAAAAAACGTCTTTCACAGTAGCATCCAAAGAAATATGAAATAACAGCTGGGCATGGTGGTGCACCCTGTAAGCCCAGCACTTGAGAGGCAGAGGCAGGAGGATTGTTGTGAGTTCGAGACCAGTCTGGGTTACAAAGTGAGCTCAAGACTAGCCTGAACTGCATAGCAAGACCCTGTCCCCAAAAGATAAACAAACAAACAATCTAGAAATCAATCTAACAAAGAAAATGAAAGACTTCTACATTGAAAGCCATAGTACTGTGAAAAAGGAGATTGAAGAAGATATCAGAAAATGGAAAGATATCCCTTGCTCTTGGGTAGGAAGAACCAATATAGAGAAAATGGCCATATTTCCAAAGTGTTATGCAGATTTAATGTAATTCTGATCAAAATTTCAACAGCATATCTCACAGAATTAAAGAAAATCATTACAAAATTCATTTGGAACCAGAAGAGACCTAGACCTAGACCTCTTTAATAAATGGTGCTGGGAAAACTGACATTCCACATGCTAGAATTAAAACTGGACCCATATCTTTTACCATGTACTAAACTAAATTTGAAATGGATCAAAGATCTAAGTACTAAAACAGGAACATTAAATCTGCTGGAAGATGGAATAAGAGACAACCCACAGTGTGGGGAAAAGTATTTGCCAGCTCTTCCTTAAAGGATTACTATTGAGACCATACAAAGAACTCAGAAAAAATCGGACCCCTCAAATTTAAATGCCCAGTTAAAAAATGGGCATCTGAGATGAGTACACACTTCTCAGATGAAGAACTACAAACAGCAAATAAATATATAAAAAAAGTTCCAACATCACTGGTCATTCGAGAGATGCAAATTAAAACGATTGTGAGATTCCATCTCACTCCAGAAAGAATGGCTGTCAACAAGAAATCAACCAAGAGCAAGTGCTGGAAGGGCTGTGGGGAAAAACCTTTTCCACTATTGGTGGGAGTGTAGACTGGTGCAGCCACTGTGGAAATCAGTGTGGAGATTGCTCAAAAAAACTAGGATTTGGAGGTCCCATTTGACCCAGCCCTTTTCCTCCTGGGTATCATCCCCGCAAAATTAAAAGCATCATACCACAGCATCATATGCACACCCATGTTCATAGTGGCGCAGCTTGTAATAGCCAAATGTTAGAAACAGCCCAGATGTGCATCAACTGGTGAATGGATAAAGATTAGTTTTTTAATGCAACAGAGTACTACTCTGCTATAAAGGATTAGCTTGGAACATTCATAGGTAAGTGGATACACCTTGAGGTCTTACCTTTAAGTGAAATAAATTGGACAGGTATGTGTAAATACTATGTTGTTTCTCTGGTGTGAGAAACTAAAAGTATAAATAAGGACCAAAATGTATACTAGGTGTTGTGAAATAGGAAAAATGTTAAAATGGGAAAGAGATGGGGGGAGGGGGAAAAGAAAGAAGGGAGAAGTAAAAGTGAGAAAAGAAGGAAAATCTGGAAACAAAGCTTTTGTAAATGAGAGTGGGAAAGGAGGGTAAGGGAATGGGAAAAGAAAAGAATCAAGTGGACAGGTACAAATTCTCTATGATGAATGTGATCATTATATATATCTAAAATGCACCAATAAAATCTGATTATAAAAATCATTGGAATTGTTGATTTAGTTTCTAAAGCATCACCCAAGCTACCCAGGAGAAACAGATTGAAGAGGAGGGAAGAGCAGAATCAACTAGCACAGAAGGTATATGTAGCAGCAGAGGTCATGATAAGGAGGAGTTAGATCAGGCGGGTGTTTTAAGGCCTAGATGAGCAGAACCTGTTGGTGATTATATGTGGTTTGTGAGGGAAAGGAGAATCAAAGGATAACTCCTTGCTTTAATTTTTTTCCTAAGCACATGTGTGGTTGATTGCAGGTGGTTGGACAAAAGGTACGGGGAAGGATGTGAACAGGTCTGTTTGTATAGGTTAAGTTTGGGACACTTGTCACACAACCTATTATGTAGACCAGATAGCCATTTTGGAGCTCAGGGAAGAGTCAGAGTTATAAATTAATATTTGAGAATGGAAATAGGTAAGTGGTGTTCAATACAAGTACAGTATTTATATAATTTACAACTTTTCTGAGTAGACAAATTAACAAAAACTAAAAGAATAAGTTTGAAATTAATTTTCATAGTACATATGATTTAGCCTAGTGTACCTAAAATATTTCAATAAGCAATCAGTAGAAATTACTAATTTATATTCTTTTACATTCTTTTTTTTTGTACTCTTTGGCATTTGATGTGTGTTTTATACCAGTGGCATATCTTAATTGTGACATGGATATTGACAAACTGGTAGGATTAATGAGAAATCCTGTGGTATCAAAGTATAGTTGAAATTGAGGTGCTGGAGGAAACTGCACAGATAGAGGTTGAGGGTTTAGGACGGTGGATTTTAAACATGTAGATTTTTGGAAATAGTGTAATGATCATAGGAGTTTTTGACTGTGGTGAGAAAAAAAATAGTTGGAATTAATGAAGTCAGGTACATGGGAGGCAAGGGTCTTGGGTGTATTATCTAAGTTATGATACCAGTAGAAATAATGATGGTAGTAGCAATGAGTTAGAAAGCTAAGTGCTGGACTCCTTAGTGAAGGGTGGAGTTGATAAGGGTATCTCACTAAGTTAACCTTCATCTTTACACACGTTTGTAGCACTCATTTCAGGTGTTTGACACTTGATAGCAGTCTTCAAGAGAGCAAAACCAAGTTTGTCTTGTTTAGTATAGAATTGCCAGTGTTTCCCCAATACCTGGCACATTAAGCTCTTTAAACATTTACATGAATGGTTCTGGTCTTCCTTCTATGAGGAACTACTAGTGTTTTAGTCAGCCCTTATTTTTTATTTATTTATTTATTTATTTATTATTTTTGAGACAGGATCTCACCATGTAGTTCAGGCAGGCCTTAAACTCATGTCAATTTTCCTGCCTCAGCCTCTGGAGTGTTGGGATTATAGACATACTTGGCCATGGTGTTATTTATTAGAGATAATTTCTGAGTTAGTTCTTCAGTTTCCTTTAAAAATATTTTTGATTGATTTATTTATTTTTTCTTTGTTTTGCCAGACGGGGTATTGGACTCAGGACCTTGTGCTTGCCGGGCAGGCGCTTATTCTATTGAGCTACATCCCCGGCCCTCAATATTTCTGATTTAGTTAGACCTATTTTATCTATTTTCATGTTAGTAAATGTTATATTTAAATGTTTAGTTGGGTGTGGTGTCATACACCTATAATCCCAGCACTTGGGAGGCTGAGGCAGGAGGATTGTCCTGGACTACATAGCAATACATTGTCTCAAAAAAAAAATGAATATATAGATGGATGGGTGTTTAGTTACTAGTTATTTTCCCTGAAATAATAGGCTTTCTTCATTCATTAGCAGGAAAATGGCCTCAGTTTCTTTTTAAAGCAATAATAGTGTTCTAGAAAAGATTGCCTTGCTTGCAGGGAAATGGCACATATGGTTTTTTCTGAAAGACAATATCATACTAGAAGAAGTGACTTATGTGTACTTCCTATTTTATCACACAGGATATTAGAAAGACATCCTTTTCGTCTTTTTGAGACAGGGTTTCACTGCACAATTCAGGCTGGCTTTGAACTCACTTTGTAGCCCAGGCTGGCCTTGAACTCACAGTGATCCTCCTGCCTCAGCCTCTCAAGTGCTGGCATTACAGGTGTGTATCATCACACCCAGCTAGAAGACATCTTCTGTAGGGTCAAGATCTAATACAATGTATAATTTCTCTTGCTTCATCGAGAATTTTTTTGTTTTTTGAGACAGGATTTCTGTATGTAGTCCAGGCTGGCCTTGAACTCACTGTGTAGCCCAGGCTGGCCTCACAGTGATCCTCCTGGCTCAGCTCCTGAATGCTGGGATTACAGGCAAGTGCCACTACGTCCTGCTTCATCAAGAATATTTTTAAGTGAAACTGACTCCTCGCCCCCCCTTTTGTTTTTGTGTGGTTAGTTGACACAAAGACTGCTATAATTGGGGACACTAGAGAATCTTTGTGGTAGTTGATTGGTTCAGTAAATTTAATGCCTTGTTTGATAACAGGACTTTAAATTTTAAATACATTGTATATTACTGTGTATGTTGAACATTTCTGACTAAACTAGATTGAGTAATGCCTCAAAAATTTGGAGTTCCTTGTGAAGAAATTGTCCAGCATAGTACATACTATGTTAATTACTTCAGACAGATTTTTGGATTCGGAGTCTTTTTTTTTTTTTTTTAATTTTTAAGGCAGATGAACCCAGAATAACACAGAAACAATACAGAAAATTCCGAGTTACAGAGAAGGTAGTAGGGAATTAGCACTGGGTGCTGCAGAACATAATGTCATCTTCGTATTTGTTATAACACAATCAATAAAGGAAATACCGAATTACAGAGGAGACAATAGGGAACCATCACTGGATGCTGTATTACATAGTGTTGTCTTTGCATTTGTTAACACAAAAACAATAAAGGAAACACCAAATTACAGAGAAATAGTAGGGGCCACCACTGGATATTGCATTACATAATGTCATCCCCACCCCTATCACTCAGTGATATAGATGATGGCTCGTTCAGTTACTCAATCTTCGCCACTTCACCTCCGTTATTCTACCACCCTGTCAGTGGTCTTCCCGCTGGTAATAACTGCGCTTTTGGTTTATTTACTCCCTCATGCTCTTACTTTGGAAAGAGACTTGGCTGCTTCTAAATGTGCTATATAATACGTAGGTATACACAAATTGCTATGGCAGGAGGTGGAGAAGCACCCTTTGGCAAGCCCTCGCAGCCATCGGGTGTCTGGTCGGGTAGGCGGGGTTACACAGCGAACCGCCAGGCTCTGTCAGCGCGTCTGCATCTGTAGGCTCAGGCGAGTCTTCAGGGCCGTCCCGGGGACTGGGCAGAGGGCCTGGTGCCCTGGGGGCCAGGCGGAACTCCAGGGACGAGGTGGAGCGTCTGGCCCGCCACTGGGGCTGAGGGGAGTGAAATTTATTTAGTTGTTTGTTTCTAATGAACGGACCATTACAATTCTAAAGTTCTGAAATGGCCAACAGACCATAGAAAGATACCACTTTAGGCTCCTGCTTGAAACCAACAGCTTCAGAAAACTGCTGGCCTTGATTCAGGGCCAATTAGATTCTGGGTCTTAATGCTCTAGATATTTTACTTGTGATGAAACTCATGTGTTTTAAAAATTTCATCTATTTCTACGTGTTTCACTTATTCTAAACATTTAGTAGTATGTTTTTATAAATTTGATTTGTAGACAGTCTTTCAAATTATAATTTTTAAGGAAGCATAATAAATGCTTATTTAAATTTTAAAATGATGCAGTAGTTATTTCTAATTTGTACATACTCCAAATTGGATTCAAAGAAATTTGTTGATATGTACGCTGTGTACGTAATTTCCTTTTCAGTACTGATATATACAGAGTCCACTAAAAATGTATATACATGTTAGGAAAAGAAAAAGTTGTATAAATATTTTAATACTAAATTTATTGAGACATCATGAGATAAATACAAGTAGTCTTTAGTATTCACAGTTATAAAAATTGCTCAAAGTGATGATCATTAGCTTCCAGACATTTATTAGGACAGTGAACTGCTGCTTCAGTGACCTTGGTCCCTGAGATTGCTGCACATTCATCTTGAGTCTCTTCTCTAAGGGCAGGCAGTGTAGTAGGTTTTCTGTGATATATGACATCCTCTAGGGCTCCCCATATGAGGGTACATCATCTGTTGAAAAAACACCATATTTTTCTTTTCCTGAAGTATATATACATTTTTGGGGAGCCGCTCCCCCGCCCGCTCTCATTTCTTTCTTTTGTTTTTTAGGACAGGGTCTTGCTATGTAATTCAGGCTAGCCTTCAACTCACTGTATAGCCCGCTGGCCTTGAACTCTTGGCAGTCTTCTGTCTCAGCTTCCCTAGTGCTGGGATGACAGGTGTGTGCTTCCATACCTGGCTAGTACTGATATATTTGAAAAAGATTCATAAGCATGTGGCAAAATTTTTATAGGATCTCAATTTTTACAGGATCTCAAATTAGAATCACAGGAGTCCCAAAAGAGATGCTTAGTAAAATTAAATACATGTGTGACTGTATGTAATATGCTTCATAGTATGACAGAACGTATTACAGTAGTTTGCCACCTCTTCAAATATTCAGCAACTTAAAAACATTTTTTTTTCATTTCTGAGATAGGGCTTTGATGTGTTGTCCAGGCTGGGCTGGAACTGGTATGAAATGATTTTCTTGCCTCAGCCTCCCTAGTAGCTGGAATTATAGTCAGGTGGCAAGTTGCTTGATACAGCAACATGTTACTTTATATTAGGAGTGCTGTTTGTCAGTGGGATTTAATCTCTGACTTTAAGGAGTTTTTGTGTTACCCTCCCCCACCAATCAAGTAAATTATAAAGTTAATAAATTATATCACAGGAAAGCACATGTTGACCTGAGAGTATATCAGGTGCCCCATTTAGCTTGGAGTGTCAGAGAAGTATTGCTGGAGTTGAAAACTGAAAGGTAAAGTATGTGTTAACCATGAAGATTTGGGGGAGGCGAGCACAATATTTGTAATAGGGGGAATAGCATGTGTACAGCCCAGGTGAGTAAAAGTGAGTGAAACTATTTTGAATAGTTTATGAGCCTGTGCACTACATGAACAAAAGAGATTATCTGTGGGGAGCAACCAGGTCAAATAAAGAATTACTGGCTGTGTTAGGAATTTTGGTCTTTTTTTTCCCCTGAGGCTGAAGGTATGGAAAGTTTTAAGCAATGGTATGACATTATCATCCTTGCTTTTAAAAATGTGTTCTTATTTAAAGTAGAGAACAGATTAGAAGGAGGCTTGAGTTACAGATTGGAAAGAGCTCAATATGAACTTGGGGGGAGGGAGATCCAGAGGTGATACAGTGAGCAGCAGGGAGTTATCTAACTGGAATCATCATGGTGGGCTGTGGCCTCCCTTTTTCTTTTCTTTCTTTTTTTTTTTTTTGAGACAAGGTCTTGCTATGTGGCTCAGGCTGGCCTTGAGCTCACTGTGTAGCCCAGGCTGGCCTCAAACTCACTGGTGATTCTCCTGCTCCAGCCTCCCAAGTGCTGGGATTATAGGCATGCGCCCATGCCTGGACTGTGGCCTCCTTTTGTTTTACTGTTCTAAAAAGTGAGTATCTGATTATAGTGTTACGTGTTGAGGTAGTTAGAGGTAAAACCCAGTCAGTAAATTGTTTGGTTTTCTGCAAGGTACTATATATCATCTAGCTATGTAGAAATCCTTGCATGATAGTTTATGCAGCCTTAAATATAAAAAGAAGAAAGTTGTTACGCTATTTATATTGAAATGTGGAAGTGTTTTGTATAGAAGAAAAATAAGTTATTTTTGAAAGGTTTTTAATTTTACCTTTGTCAGTCAGAATTTTGCTTTTGGAAGGAGAAAATGTCAAGCAGCATTTTAAAATGTAGGTAATTAATATGTTCCTATAAAATATTCAAATAATAGAGTTGTATGAAAAAGAAAAGCTAAAATATTCCTTTCTTCTTCCTATACTCTTACTCATTTGTTCCCCCCAAATTTTTGTCAAGTTTCTTTTATGTCCTTCTAGTTTTTGTACCAAGAATGAGATGGATTTTGGAAGATTAATATTGCATTGGTGCAAGATGAATTGCAGAGGGGAGAAACTGAATGCAGAGCAGCTAAATAGAATACTGTCATATTTGTCCAGAACTAAAGAGTATTTCTTGAGCTGAGGTAGCTGTGGTGGTATAGTTCTTAAAAAGAGAGTAAAAATCAACCTTGGTGAAAGCAGTGTGGGCTCCCCAAGGAGAAAGCTCAAAGGTGGTTCATTTTATACCTGTATCCATTCTCTTTCACCATAGAACCAAGTTGTCTACAGAAGGTAATTTGCAGTCACAGAAGTGAATCTATAGACCCCTCTTTTTCAGCCATTAGTACCGAGTTGGTTCCTGATGCTTTCCAGCTTTTTTACTCCTCCACAGTGGGATTGATTGACAGAGCAGTGGGTTGGAGAATAGGAATAAAGCTTGACTGTTATGTTAGCTGGCTGTGTGGGCAGAAGAGGGGAGAAGGAGAAAGGAGAGGAAAGGGACTGTAAGGTCTCTGGCTGTATACTTATATCACATGAGGGTGAGGAGCAAGTTTCTCCTCATTTTGTTGTTCTGTCAAACCTTGTGTATTATTAGAATGTTATTGAAATTAAAAATACATACTTATACATGGATTGAAAACTACTATGAAAGAAGTTTTTAGAGAGAATGCTAGAGAGCACAGGTGTAGTGTTTGGCAGGTGGTCTGTGAAGAATGAGTTTTGTTGAGTTTTTTTTTTTTTTAAAGAGAGGGTCTTGCTACACAGTCCAGGCTGGTCTTGAACTCACTACGTAGCCTAGGCTGGCCTCGAATTTCTTGCATTCCTCCTGCCTCCGTCTCCTGAGTGCTAGGCGTGTGCCACCACACCGGGTTGTTGAGTGTAAAGGGTTTGATAGTATAGGGGAGTTTGGGAGGTAAGAGATATAGGTAGTTAGGAACAGCAGATGCGAAGGAGAGTAGTGGAGGAGTTGAAGTCTTAGTAAAAAATATACCTGAACTGCTGTCACTGAACTGTAGAAAACCACTTCACTGTTTCCCATATTTAAAAGTAGAGATAACCATACTTTAAATATAAAACGGGTGAGAGGAAATTATGCTTTTGCTATATAATGACATGCTCTGGTCTTTTTTGGCATAACCAACAGAAATCACTGAATAAAGTGCATAAATACTGGAGAAATGAGTTGTAGGTCTTGATAAACCATGCTTATGTTAGCTAGTTGTCATTATGTAGGGATTGCTTTGGTTAATGGATTTATTTCTAGTGCTTATTTATTAATAAAGTGGCATGTAGAGCCAATTTATCTCCAGTTGTGTACTCATCCTTACTTTCCTGGATGAGCATTACCCACTTTCCTTACACTCATCCCTCACCTCCACTCAGAAAAGAAGAAAGGCAGTATGGCACTATCTGTATAAAAATTTTGTTACTCTTGGGTCCCTCCCCCCTCCCCGTGGAGGCTGAAGAAGCTAGTGTATTATGGAACAAATATATGATAGCTATTATAAAAACTTATTTAGCTATTATAAAAATAGCTACTATGAAAAAATCAAGACAACAAATATTGATAAGGGTGTGACGAAAAGAGGACACATACACAGCAGATGGGAATATAGATTGGTGCAGCTATTATGAAGAATTTATAGAAGTTTCTGAAGAAATTAGAAGTACAGTATGACCCCTCTTCTGGGCATATACTCAAAGGAAATGAAATCGCTACCTCATAAAGATATCTCCACTCTAATATTCATTGTAGCTTTAGTTACAACAGTCAAAATATGGGATCAGCTTATGTGTCCATCAGTGGACAAATGGAATAAAAAAACTTGTGGAATATTACTCAGCCTTAAAAAGGAGTTTGTGGCATTTGTCATGACCTGGATGAAACCAGAGGACATTACATGAAAGTGAATAAGGTGGGGCTAAAAAGAAAATTTGCCTGACCTCTTTTTTTTTTTATATTTATTTATTTATTTATTTATTTTTTTAACCAGAAAAGCCATAAACAATACAGAAAATACAAAGTTATACAGAATATAGTAGGGAATTAGCACTGGATGTTGTATTACATAGTTATCTTCACATTAGTTAACACAAAAACATTAAAGGAAATACCAAATTATAGATAAGATAGTAGGGAATTTGCACTGGATGCTGTATAATATAAAGTTATCTTCATTTCTGCTA
>PVLD010015580.1:0-48014 GCA_004027595.1 Dinomys branickii | reverse complement strand
TCCCTGGGAGTTGCTGTGGCTCTGATGTGGGTGCCGATGCACCCCACCGCTCCCCACTGGCAGCCGCCCACAGAGTGGAGAGGCAGGAGGCCACAGTCTCGAGGCAGGCTTAGAGCTGGGTGTGGTAGGATGTGTACTGGCTGCTCTGGCTCCACCTTGCCTCCAGGTGCTGATTAGGAAGGTTGCTGCAGAGTGGGGATTCCACTTCAGTGGCTGTTGCAACCTCTCATTCTCACAGTGGATTTGACAACAGTTCCCAACCACCATTGCCTCTTCTCCTGGCTGCGCCCTCTCCTCTCCAGACCTGGACCAGCTCTAGGAACTCCGCCCTCCCCTGGCCGAGTCGGGAGGCTTCCATGAGCGTGGGTCTCCGAAGCTGAAGCTGCGATTGCTGGAACAAGGGCTTGGGCCAAGAGTGTGTTTGAAGCAGTGGCTTCCTCTTTCTCCGTCTCTTCTCCCTCCGACTGTGCCGCAGTGGCCCTCCGATCCTTTCCTCCAGGAGAGGTTTTCCTTGGTCTTTCCTAGGTCTTCAGTTCCCATTTCAGATCCCTCTTGGGTTCAGGGTACACACCTCTCTCCTTTCTGTCTTCATATTGCTATATTCCATTGTCTGGGTGGTAATCCTCCAGGAGGTTTTCTCTCTGCTGCCTACCCGGTCGCCATCTTCCCAGAAGTTTGAAATCTCCGTTTCACTTTAAAGTCACACGCCCAGAAGTAAGTTGTACCCTTTGGATTATAATGACTCACCTTGATACTACATGCAAGATCTTTGGCATCAGCTTACCCTTATAGCGGCAGTCTGTGCCACATGACTTCATTCTCCTTCCACTAGAGCCACAACCATTTGCCCATCGTGGTGTGTTAATTAAGAGACTTTGTGTCGAAAGTCGTAGACGCCCACTCTGGCTAGCTTAATAAGAGGGGAATGAATGGACCCTAAACATTTTATAGGAACAGATGATTCTCTAGTAGCCAAAACTGTGGGCCAGCTCATTGACTAGAATACTACTTCAGCGTGACTGCTTCACCAGTTTCCTGTTTCTCTTTCTGTAGAACATGTACATTCCAATATTTTCCAAAACATTTGTGTTTATAGTTTCTATTCTTTTTAAACTTCACTTGATCTGGAGATAAAACTGAAAGGAAAAACAAAAGGTTGTATCTGCTGAATATCTCCGGGAGTTTTACAGAGTCCAAGCTCTTTGCCTGTTTGACCATAGCAGACTTTCTGGAATTCTAAAACATTAATGATGCTGGAAAGGTGGGCTACCACATAGACATGAATACATTGCCTCTCCTGATAGCATTAAAGAAATTGAAACATCAGCATTTTTATGATCATTGAGGTATCATATTTGTATGTATTCAGAACATTTCATGAATGATGTTGAAATGTAGTCCATATAAGCCCAATTCAAGGCAGAACTGAAAAATTTTCTCATATAGAAAAATAGTTAAAACTACATGTAAAAGAAGATATATTTAAATATTTAAAGTACACACAGGAGACACAGGAAAAATCCAGTGAAAGCAGTGTTAGGAGTGCTTTCTCTTCTTTTTTATGGTACTGGAAAATACACAGCACAAAGAAGTGTGATTATATATGCATAAGATCTTTCATGATGTATATTTTATATCTGCTGTAAGAGAACAACATAGCATCTTGCACTGTCAAATTGAATTAGCTGTGGTACATATCATGGGTGGCTTTAAAACTATTTTCCAATTAATAGAAGGCATTTAAAATACTATAATAAATGACTGTAGCATATACTACCAGCGCTTTCCATTTGCTCTTTTGCATGCATCAAATTCTATTTGTAAGGTAGCATTATTCTAAATGAATGAGCGAAAATAATGTAGAAAATCTGGGCTTTTTCACAGTCATTATTGGAAGCCTCATTGTCTCTAACGATGTTAGTTGGCATTTGAGAATTAAAAATTCTGATATGAAGACAGCCCCAGTATGCATTATTAAAATAGGGTCACTTAAAAATGAAAGGTGCAGTGAATGTGCACTAAGTGTCCTTGGACTTTTTCACACGTGAGAGATGAGAAACTGATTCATGAACTATAGCTAATCCTTTTTATAGTGTAGTTTTAAGAGTCTAATAAAAGGAGGGGAGAGTCCTTTGTGCTCATGTTTCCACCTAGAAGAGATGATAATGAAATAAAAATGTTTTACATGGAAACCAATTTAGCAGGGTATCTTTTTTTATTCATAAGAATCACAGTGTAAATTTATTTTGCCTGAGACAAATACAAGAATAGCAGATAAGCAATTCAGAACTTTCCAGGTTACAGAGGAGCGATTAACAAAACATAGCTCCATTAAAAAGTAAAATGTCAATTGTATCCACCTAGCCAGCAAAGCTACTTATAAAAATAAAAACCAATATCTAAATAAAATACTTCTTCTGAGGCAATTATGTTAATCTCCTTCCGTAAACCTCTGTTATATAAAACTTCTGTTCCTCATGGAAAGATTATGATAGTGAAGAGCAGGAGGCAGTCACAGTATCCTGTTAATGCCATACTTCTAAGATTTCCTTAATTATTTTAAAAACTGCAATTCTCATACTTTCATAACAGTGGCAGTTGAGGTTATTCTTCAAAGTTAGATGTAAGGATAACCATGAAAATATTGCTCACAGAAATTTGGTTAACACATACGGTTATTGCCACTGTCAAAAATAAAAGGACAACATTCAACCAAATGTCTTCAAAGTTTTATTTTGTTTCTCTACTAAGTTTTGAGGTGAGGTCTTACTGTGTTGCCCAGGCTAGGCTCAAATTTCTGGACTCAGTGATCTTCTCTTGGGCATGGTGGCCCTTGCATATAATCCGACACTTAGGAGGTTCAGGAACTCTTTCAATATATATATTTTTGTATTTCTATATTTACATTTCTCTGAAACCATAGGGCTAGATAAAATCTGCCACAATAGTCTATTAACTGTGTAATTTCCTAGATATATCTTATAAATTTAACTGTCAATAATATGCATATACTTTCTGAAGTTTACATTGATGACAGGTTGGATTTCAACATTGTTCAGCTTAAAGTAGGGAGATAGGTTGGCTTAAATTCTTTAAAAATCATCTTCTAGCTTCAAATAAGGAAAAAAAATTAAAAATATATCCATGTGATGGGCATGTCATTGCATGCCTGTAGTTAGAGCTACTGGAGAGGCTAAGACAGGAGAATTGCAAGTTCAAGCAACTTAGTGAGAACCTATCTAAAAAAAGTACATATATAATCTAGTTTCAAGAAAAATTTATCATTCTTAGCAGGCACTTCATTTAATATATGGTTGTTAAATTGTAGTGCCAAAAAATGCAGGGAGGGGGAAATTATCATCTACGTGTACCAACTCCCCACAATAAATGTAATCATTATGTATTACAAATGCATACCAATACAGAAAAAAATTCTAGTTCTTTTTTATTATGCACCGGATGAAACAACCAAGGGAGATATCTGTGTACTGAAATCAGGAGTAAAACTGAATAAGTTACATGGCATGGATGGCATGATCAAATTTAAGGTGGTTCATTGCATATTTGAGGTGTGATTGAAAAATATGGCAATGTTTAAATTTTTAAAAACACTGTTACAATAGAAGATACGTCTCACTCATCCCGTCAGAGCGTCGCCTTGGCTTCAGTCACAGTGATCCATCATTCTCGTCACCTTCCGAAGCCGCTCTAGAAGCCCTCTCTTCAGAGTATCTCTAGTCACACTATCCTGGGCTGGTCAGTTTGCCTTTCAAGGTCATTTTGATTTTGGGGAAGAGCCAGAAGCCGCAGGGCACCAGCCCTCATGAATAAGGTGGGTGAGGATGCATGGTGATGTTTTCCTGAGGTCACTTTCCTGCTGGATGACAGGTGGAAGCAGTATTCATACATTTGTTATTACACCTTATAAACCTAATCACTGAAGAATTCCAGAACTGCCTTAGGAAGTGGCAAGAATGATGGCTTAAATGTGTTCAAAGGGGATATTTTGAGGGGCATTAACAGCCATGTGACTTTTACTGAAATAATGTTTTTGGTTTTGGTACCAGGAATCGAACTCAGGACCTTGCGCTTGCCAAGCAAGGAGCTGTGCTGCTGAGCTATATCGCTGATCCTACTGAAATAAGTTTTGAAATTTAAACCTGCGTTATTTATTTTGATTACCTCATGTATATATCCATCAGGGAAAAAGTCTAAAAATTTCTCTTACTACTGCTTACTTCAGTTCTATGCATGTTAAAGGGTGACAGGGCTTTTATTTTAAAAAATCATTTTTGCAGTTATAACATTCAATGTAAGTTTTAAAAAAAATGAGTTTGTTTGAGTCCTAGACAAACGGCATTGACTTCCCCAACATCATCTAGAAACCTAGGCATAGAGTGAGGCCTAGACTCCAGTCAGTGTAGGGGTATTAGGAGCAGAATTAGCTTTCTCCTCCAAATTTCTATTAGCCTTTCTAGACTCCCACTAATAATAATAATGACAGTAAGCTACAATAACAGTAATGATACATTTGTCTTAAATTTTACATGAAGCATGAATAAAAATAATGTCAAGGGAAAAATTCCTTGTCTCTGTGGATGTCGAAGCAGAAGTGGTAATTCAGAATTGTCTTGAATAGTGATGATGAACCTTTTAGAGCTTTCAGTGATAATGAACACGAGGGTCAGGATATAGCTCAGTGGTATAAGTGCCTGCCTGGCAAGCACGAGGTCGTTAAATTCCTGGTACCACGCACACACACACAAAGATAATGAACATCTGGCTGTAGGACGCATGCCTACCACCAGCTTGAACAATGAGCATAGTTTAGACAGACCATGGTAAGGAAGGGGCTGTAGGGAGAACTATTTCAAGTACTACAGCAGCACACAAAAAGAATTTGTTTGGTATGTGGTATTTTCTGCTACTACTTGTGTTTCCATTGCAAGAATTAATTCCTATGTAATAGAGAAATGCAGGGATGATATTGAATCAATATGGTGACCTGTTTGATTTAAACATGATTTTTCTTGGCATATTAATATAATGCCTTTTGTTATTAGATAGTAAAAGCCGAGCTCTAAGCACAGCGACAGAACACAGCCCAGCAGGGAGAGAAATGGGACAGCTTTGCCAGCTGTTGTTTCATTGTCTCTGCTTTGGCTTTATCAGTTTTTCCCTGGCTGTGTTAGCTTTCTGGTACTAAAACAAGTATCAGAGATAATTAAATTTTAAAGAAGAAAGGCTCTTTCACCTCAGAGTTTTGGGCTTTCAGTCCATGGGTGATTGGCCCTATTGCTTTTGGGCCTATGGGAAGCGCCCACATCGCAGTGCGGAGTGGGCGATGGAGCAGTGCCTCTCACCTCGTGGAAGCCAGGGCAGTGAAAAGGCAGAGAGGGTGGGGATACAGGAAAGATACATGGGAGCAGAGGTCCACCATCCGCTGTAGGACACAGTGACCTACCTTTGTCCCAGGAGGCTTTTCTTTGTGGTTCTAGGGTGAACCTTTTAGAGTTTTCAATGATACCAACAGCCTCCACATCCTGTGTGCCGTAGATTCACCGCCACTTAGGTTCTAGGGATCGAACTTAAGGCCTCATGCATGCAAGGCAGGCACTACCAGTGAGCTGTAGCCCCAGCTTGTTCCTTGCGTCTCTCCCTCCCTTCTCTCTCTGTCTCTCTCTCTCTCTTTCCCTCCCCGCTCTTTCTGTTTCAGCAGAGTCTCAATGTGCAGTTCAGGTTGGCCTTGAATTCAGTGATCCTCTTGCCGTGGGCCACATGCTGGGGTTACAGACATGCACCACGACTCCTAGCACTCTCTCTTATTTTGAGACAGCGTTGCCCTGAGTTTCCCAGGCTACCCTCAAACTCATGATCCTCTTGCCTGAGCATCCCTAGTAGCTGGCATTACCTGTGTGTAATACCATGCTGTTGAAGCCCTACCTGTTGAAGTTTTCTAGTATTCCGCAGACCAGGAACAAGCCTTTAGCACATGAACTTTTCAGACATTCCAGATTCAAACTATAGCATAATCTTTTTGTACTTTCATAACTTAGATGCTTTTTTAGTATGGTTGAATATTTACTGTGTATTTCTTGATTAATAATACATCTTATTTTTAATGGTGCTAGTAATTTTTATTAGAAAATTTCAAAGGGCTCTGGTTACAGTATTATAGAATTTTTGAGTGTTCTGCCATATTATAGCCCTTATAGTGTGACATTTTACAGATCAGGAGATTTTTACAGGAATGCATATATCCAGTTATAATATGCCTATAGTTTAGCCTTTCAAGTAGTATTTTCTATGATGGGAATGTTTTATATCTTGCTTCCAGCATTGCAGCCACTAACCACATGTGGTAATTAAATTTTAATTTCATGAACTAGTAACTTCAGGTCTGCTCTCATATGAAGCCTATGGGAAGCTTTGGAGCCACTTTGTGGTTTCTGATTTGGACTGCACAGCTGTAGAGAGAATTTGGAGCACAGAAGGACTTGTGAACTCTTTGTAATGGCCTGAAGCACTCTTTCCCCAGTATTCTACTTTAAAGGCTAGGAATTTACTTCAGGAATAAAATTCAAGGAGTTGTTCTAGGATGGTATGATGCATATAAAACCTTGGCGAAGGGAAATTCTCATTGAGAGTGGTCCTGCCATGATTCTAATGATAATGATGTCTCTGACATCTGGACATGGCTGTCTGTCTGTGTCTGCCTGTCTGTCCATCTGTCCATCTGTCTGCCAGTCCATCTATCCATTCAAACATCCTTCTGTCAGTCTTCCCAAAAGCCTTCTTGTGGCCCGGCTGAGGGCCACAGCTGTATTTATAGTTATAGATAGATATGTCTCCCAACAGGATTTTAAGTAGCTTGAGAATAGGGGTTGTGTTCCATAATTCTGCATCCTCCACAGTAAACGACATCTTAGTAAACACAGGAGGGACCTTATTATCTGGCTGGAAGGCCATCTGTTACTCATACTGCCGTGGAAATTGAGAATAATTTTTCAATTGGGATGAACTGGAAGGGATTGAATTTAGGATTATTAGGAGAAAAGCTAGTTTAGACTTACGACACTTTCCAATTAAAGTAGCTAATATAGGGTAACTCTTTCTTTTATGATTGTCCACTTCCTGCTCCATAAGGCAGAGGACTATTCGATATAAGGACAGGACTGTTAATGAGATGCCCGTGTGTGTCACCCCCCCCCTTCCTTACTCAGGATACCTACTGTTTTGCAGCACTAAGAGGCTATGCATCTAATGCAAAGCAAAATAGAAGTTTATGTTGGAAGATCTGCTTTAATGTCATACTTCACTTTGCATCTCCATGCCTGCCCCTCACATTCTCCTTCTGAACTGAAACAGTCACATAGGTAATTCCTGATTTTCCCTTATATAGGTCTTGTTATTCTTTGTTACCTTTACTTCTGAAATATACATACTAAGTACGAGTCTAGGTCCAAATTGTACGATGATAAAGGTTTCTTACAGAAATATTAACTAATTTTTATAGTTCTTTATTTTTTAAATTAACATAGAGTGCATTATGGTTCACTGTCAGCTAGTGAGCATTTCTTCTTATGCATGTTAAATGCAATGTTCTATTTCATTGAATATTTTAAGGTACTAAATTTTAAAAGACACAGTGGTATGGCTAGGCCAATTATCATCACACTGTGAGTTGAAGGAGTTCTTTCCCTCTGTAAGTGTATGTTCCTTGAGAAAGAATCGCCATTGCTTCCTACTTCATTGTAATTCGCTCTGCATCCAGTGCTACTGGAAAACTAATGAAAATGCTGTGACTATAAGGCTTTATTTTACTGTTGAGAATTTTCAGTGGTTACAGTATTATATAGTACCTAGTTCTTTTGGTGTCATCTTTTTTAATACGGTGATTTTTATTTTCAGTCCTGTGATCCATTTTGTTTATTAACCCCTTAACCACTGAGTAAAACTCATATCATAAAAGATCTTCCTATGGAGGAAAATATATTGGATTTATTATACATACAGATGTTCTAATAATTTGTGAATCTCAATAAATGTGTGTGCATGTATATTAATATTCTCACTGGCATTAAAACTATGCTTTTGTAAGTCAACTGCAGAGAGGATCAAGGTGCTAAAATAGGAAAGCAAATGCTACGTTTCTGCTAAAGTATAATCACCACTGATAAAACTGTTGCCATAGTAAAATTAGGTTAAATATAATAAAATCTGCTCAGTGCTCCCAAGAAAAAACTAAACTAAACTATACCACAAGGATTTTAATGTCACCCATTCCCCTTTTCATTTGATTTCCTCTTCTTAACTCAAAATAAACACTGAGTGTACCCTTCCTTTTAAAAAACTGATTTGCTGTGGGTAGTTGACTGGTTGGATCCTGCATGTAATCTGTACAGATTTGTACCTTAAACAGTAATTGTCATTCATGCCATGCTCTATGTTTCAAGTGCTGTGTCTGATGAACAACTGGAGCCCCACATGACTGAGGCTGTTTTGAAATGTAAAGGATTTTATCTCTAGGATGTTATGAAACATCCCATGATCTTATTTGTATTTTTCCACTTGTAATTTAAAGAATGCCATACTTTTCCTTTCTGTGCATCAGTGTGGGAACGTGTGCACATTTATTAAGTAGTAACAACAAAAAATCAATTTTTGATGTGGAGTTTGCAGTTATTGTGTCATCATATGTGTGAACAATGTAAAAATAGTGCAGGTGTATTTTGTATATTATCCTGTTTTTGTACTAGGAATATATATTCACTTATTTTGTTACATGTTCCTATTGTGGATTCTGTTGTCAACTGCTCAATGACTACAGAAGTAGCTTTCTGAGCAAAATCTTTATAACAGACATGTCTTGTGTCCACAGACGTGTCAAAAAGCAAGAAACAGGAGGGAAACATAGCTCTTTGGTTGGCTTGCTGTTCTGGTGCAGGGGAGGGAGCCCAGGGCCTCTGCATGCTAGGCTGCCGCTCTGTCACTGAGCTGCTGCCCTAGCTCTGCTTGTCACAGGTAATAATGGTGACTTGAAAATCATAAACACTGAAACTAGCCCCAGTTCTGCTATACAGCTTATCTGTCCTTGAATTTATAGGATCTCTCCAAATTTGTGAAGTACTTTTAGCAGTACGCAAGACACCAAGACACTGCAGTGTGTATTTTATGTGGCAGCCCAATTCTTGGTTTGCTCTTTATTTCTTATTTTCCTTATAACTTCTTTATGTACATGTTTTTAACATTGTATTACTTATTATATTACATGTGTTTATGCAGACTACTGTAAATCTACCTAGGGACTGCGTGTGGATTTAAAGCCAAATGACCTTTCTCTTTGTAATTTGGTGAAGCAGGGGAGGGAGGCAGGGAGAGAGAATGAGAGAAATATTATTATCCCGTAAGTCATCACAGTTCATATCATAATTAATGAATTGATTATTGAAAATAATTATAAAAGTATAGAACATTGCATATAGAATAGCATACAATTCTGGAGAAGGCCATACCATGTAAAAAAACGTGTTCATGAATTGTCAAATTAAAAAACCCACAGCTATTCCTGAGATCAGTGTTTAAATATAGTGATAGTGAAAATTGTCATGTGCTTGGATAATGTGAAGTTAGTGTCTCATTTTGGGGCTTACTTTCTTGACATCTACAAGACCCAGTTTTTTAGGGTTGAGGATATGTGTAGGTATCTTAGGTATTCTCAATCTGTGAAATAGTTCTAATAGTATGACAATTTTGAAATGTTTGGAATACTTGATAGGTAAGTTATTTAACTCAAAGATGGATGTGGGGCAGTTATAATAATTACCTTTCTATAAAGAGAGTTCAAAAAATTTAATTTCATTAAGATTAAATACATTCTTTGTATTATTTTAAGTGGCAGGTAGGCTGAAACAATTATGAAACATTATCACAGACTTACTTAGTAGGTTGTTGGTAACTATTTGTTTTAAATTGAGAGCAGTATTTTTTACTTGTAGTTAGTCAGGTAGAGTTAAAAGAATTTTAGCAGAACTATACAATGGGGAACAAGAATATAGAGTTTTCCTGCAGGTGTTATATCAGTTTTTTTAGATAAGGGAGTAAATTCATTAGATGTCTTAAAATGATTTATTCCTATAACAAAATTAATGAAGTACTAATTAAAGGTATAGAATAGTCATTATTAATGAGTGTGGAAAGATTATGAGAGCTAAATTTGTAGAAATCATTTCAACCACTAAATTGCCGTTCTTGGTCTAAATGAAATTAATTCAGTTTTAAAATTTATCTGAAATCTTAACATCTGCTCAAAAATGCCACTTCATTTATTCACTCATTTTGGGTTTTGATATGGGTCTACTCAAAGATGATGGTAACTTACAGAAATATCCAAAGGAATCTACATAATAGAGAGGGGGAGGGAGAAAGAGAAAATGAATGTGAGAGATCTTTTAGAAACACTGATCTAAATAATAGGTTTCAGATTTTTAAATAAAGTCCAGTATGTGCTGCTGAAAATATATTGTTTTTGTTTTCCTGAAAACCTCATGAAGAAATAGCAGTAGGCCAGAGGTTTTGAACTTGACCAGTGGAACCTCAGTGGACACCTCAGCTGCTACAAAAAGTGTGATAGAGTTATTAAGAATTTATAGCCAAAAGAGATTTTTATGGTGCCATCTACCTGGAAGTAAAGGCTTTGGATCAGGGATGACCCCAGGTCAAGTATCATCATCAGTGGTTTTAAAAAGAGCAAGAAAAAACATGTGAGAATCAGAACCAGAGTGTTTATTCTCTCATGAC
The DNA here is from genome assembly GCA_004027595.1 of Dinomys branickii. Lineage (NCBI taxonomy): Eukaryota > Metazoa > Chordata > Mammalia > Rodentia > Dinomyidae > Dinomys > Dinomys branickii. Next base: position 37,214 of record PVLD010015580.1, on the reverse strand, counting down.
ACAAAGTATAGGCTTAGAGTAGGGTACCTCCCAGTCTAACATTCTGTGAACTATGTGTTCCCTTAAAGACACTAGCCCTAGTTCTGTAAGACGGTTTATTTTAAAAGAAAATATGAAACCCAGTTGAATTACCCTTCATTAGGATCTTCAGAGGTAAACTTGAATAAGGGAAATGGGTATTAAATAAATGTAAATAACAACATTGTGATACAAAACCTACTTTGCTAATGTATTTATCATGGTTTTTTAGAAGAAGAGACCTTAGAAAATTATTTGAGCAATTGTTTACAAACTAGAGTTATTTTTATATTGTGCATAAAATTAAAGGAGCAAATGGAGTTACATGATCTGCTTAAGATCCAATTTTCAATAAAGTAGCTGAAGGAACAATTTTTCTAGCCCGGAATCTTAGGACAGTTTCTTTTCTCATACAAAGTTCCTTTATTTCATCCTTCTGAGGGCCTTGAGTTTGTGATGGAAAGCAAACATCGAAGAGTAAAGTGCATAGCCAGAATTTCTTAGAATGGAAACTTTGTTTTCTAGTAGAAGAAAAGTGACTCTAACCATGTGTTGTGATGTGTTCCGATGAAAGTATTATCACACTTCTCCATTTACTGTGAGGTGTAAATTGAGGACGAATTACTTGGTTAGTATTCCTCATGGTCTAAGATTATCAAGTATAAATACTAAAGAAAATTAGGGAGAATAAAAAGTTCGCCTAAATACCAGCTTCAAATTCAAGGATTTTGAAAGAAAGGAAGATTAAATATATTATTTATAATATCTTCTGCTTTAAAATTCAGACATGATAACGGGTCATCTTAGAGGCTGCTTACCACAGGGAATGAGAGAGCTGGAGACATTGATCAGTGAGATTGGGAAGGATTGAAAAGACCCAGCGTTGAAGAAAAATGTCTTTTGGACATGAGAAGTATGAAAAGGGACAGAGACCCTTCATTAAATCAACAAGTATGTATTTGTTAAATACTACTGTATTCTAGGCACTACTTTAGAGAATAGAATAAAGCAGTGAATATTGAAAAAAATCCTTGACCTCATGTCACTTACTTTTTAATAATTGAAGATGGGTGATACAGATACTAACAAATTAATTCTGGACAATCACAAAGAGTAGAAAGAAAGTAAGTAGGGTGAAGTGTGGGTTTCACTTCCACTATGGTGTCAGTAGATGCTTTTCGGTGAGCCACACAGTTTGAAGCTTCAGAATGTCCCCTAGGTTCTTCCTGTACTCCTACTTTTGTTTGCCTTACAGCAGTTATCAAAAGATATTTAAAAAAATAAAATTTAGAGATAATTCCTAGGCATTTTTATCTGACTTTCATATAAGACATGGTTACTTAGTTGCCATTTTTGTAGTATTTGTATATCCTGAATTTATATGAGGTAAATATAATATTCCTTTAACAGAGCTACTATTCTGCATTCCAAATGTGAATTTTATTTTATTTATTTATTTATTTATTTATTTATTTATTTATTTTTGCGATACTGGGGATCGAACTCAGGACCCTGCGCTTGCTAGGCAGGCGCTTATTCCACTGAGCTATATCCCCAGCCCTAAGTGTGAATTTAAAAAGTCAAAACAATGAAACTTTAGAAAGACTAGAAGCCATCCTGCTTCCTAATTCTACTCTAAATACTCCATGGTTCAACGAAATTGGGCACATCAAAGGTTGGTGATCTGAAGGTGTAAACGAAAACACAAATGGTGATGGGGCTCCAGCCTAGGACTTGAGTGAAATCTTGAGCGAATCTCATTAATCTTTTAGTAGATTAATGAGACATGTAATCAGACTCAAAAGATGGAATCTAAGCCAATTGTACCGCTAACTTAATGCTTTATCTTAGTATAACTTACAATTATCCTTCTGATGCTTATTGATGAAATTATACCTTAAATCTCATGTAGATTAAATAAATCTGCAGTACATGACCTCATCATTGACTTGTTTTTATGTAAATTTCAAAAACTCTTTCACTCATGCAAAATGAATTTCATGAGAAAGAAGGTCCTTTGACAACTTAATGGAAGGTGTGAAATGCATTTATAATACATCGAGGAGCTCAAGCTCAGTAGCAGTGAGAGACAAGTAGGCTTTCACAGGTCATTTAGTCCCACTTCTTTCACTGGCGGGACAGTGTCTAATGCGTTTATGAAGACAGAAATGCTACCCTTTTAATTTGACTTTGTAGTGCAGAGGGACAGAAATATATTTTAGGTAAGAGGAAAGTTTCGGGATCAAATACAGAGCCAGAAAGTATAAAAAAGAGCAAATAATCATAGTTTGGAAAATTGATTATAGTTTGGCTTTCATTATTGGAAATAGGATATCACATAGATAATAAAAGTTCTTCAGGTAGAGGAGAATCTTATTTTTTATTTTGTCCGACGAGACATGCCTTTCCTTATGATCTGGAAGTATTTATGAAATGCTACTAATTTGCACTTATTTATGAAAACAAAGAATATAGTCCACTCTAATTTATCTTCAAAACTCCTGATTAGGTTTGGAAGAAAAGTGTTGGGGATGGAGAGGCTGAGCAAAAGATACATTGGGTCTGAGACATATATGAGTTGTGGATCCATCCATGTAGCTCATTCGGGAAAGAGTTTTTAAAATCCAACTTCGTCAGGTTGATTTGAATAGGAGAACAGAAGGTAGAGGATTATATATGTTCCCTCGTACCAGCCGCTCCTGCCATCCCCTGTTGTAGTTGTGTGTTGTGCTCTCCTCTCTCTCTTCGACCTTTGTTTTCTATAGGCTACACCTGTGATTCTATAGTGAAACTTCTTAAAAGGTTTGTGATTAGTTATTACTGTCTTTTCCATCTCACTTCTTCCTCATCTTTCATTTTTGTTATCAACCCATTCTAAGGGAATTTTTGCCACCACCACACTTCAGTAAAATTACTCTAAATAGGGTTACCAAAAACCTTTAAAATCTTTTTCAAATCCAGTGTGTTTTTTTTTTTTTTATTGTCTTCGATACTTTTTCCACAACTGGCTACTCCTTTTCCTTAGTAGACTGTCATGTCTTGGTTTCTAGGACCATGCTCTTTTCAGTTTTTTTTTTTTTTTTTTTTACTTACTCAATAGCCATTTCTTTCAATATCTTTTGATAGCTTTTGATTCTCTGTTCAAATTTTAAATATTGAAATTTCTCAAGGCTCAATTCTTTTCTTGCTAATTAGGTTCGCTACTTAACGGATTCTCCTTTTATTCTGTGACTTTGGGTGCCTTCTTTTGTAGAAATATCCTCAAAATTTTATCTGTCTCTGAGCACTGTCCTGAAGTACAGAAGTGTGTTGTCAACTTTCTACAGGACATCTCTGGATTTTCTGAAAAGCACCCTAAATGGCGAAGAACAGATCAGAAACGTTGGTTTCCTGGCCTCTTCTCTCACCTGTCTCTGCCTCGATTTTCCCTATCTGAATACTTAGCATTACCTTTCACTCACTTGGTCAGGACAAAAAACCTAAGCATTACTTCTAAGTCTTTCTATCATCCTCCACCATCATCCAATCCATCAGCAAATCTTGTAAAATATTTATCTAAAATCTATTCTTTCCCTCTCCTTTTCTTTCCCTGTCACTGTAGTCCAAATTAGCATCATGGGTTGCGTGAATAAGTATAGTAATCTCCGTTTTGGTTGTGACAGTTACTCTTGATTGTGAGCCAATGCCGTGAGTTGAGTGGCTTTCCTGTGCCATGCCTTTCTGCTGGCCATTGTTGTCTTAGCCAGCTGACCATGCACTGAAACCGCGAGAGGGAATAGACCGCACCTCCTTTAAACTGCAGGTGTTAGGTATGTGGTCCCAACCGTGGAATGCTGATCACTATACCAGTCTTCCCTCCTTTTCCTGCTCTATCATCTTTTCAGGGGGCAACAAGTGACTTGTTCAAGTATAAATTACTGCATCTTTCCCTCATATTTCTGACTCCTATTACATTTAGAATTAAACGTATATTCTGCATTTCAGTACTGCTATTATCTGACCCTGATTTACCTCTCTGTATCATCTTGCATGCCTTCCCATCATAGCACTTCACCCACACTGGACTTCTTTCTGTCTCTGCCCATGTTTCTTAACAGGAGCCCTGCAACTGATAGGTTCTCTGCTTGGTGCACTTAGGCCTGAGAAAGACACTCCTTGCCTACTCAGTCTGAAAGATCTCCTCATTATACTTCTAAGAGATGTTTTTTTGGAGCGTTTGGTATCCAGTTAAAAATTTTTTATTTGTCTGCCTGAGAAAACTGTGAAGACTCAATCTTGTTCATTCCAGTGGCTGTGTTTAAAGAACTGTTTTGAATGAAAGATGTTTGAATAGTGGTTTGAAAATGTCTTAAATCTTCTTAAAGATGAGTAGCCTTTAAAATCAAAAGATTTTTTCAGTTCCTTTCAGGTTACAATCAAAACAAGTCAAACTGAATGGTTAAATTCATCCAAATGAAATTATAGAATTTAGCAATTTTAGCATACTTTATTTACTGTAGTTTTCCATATCTTATGGGACCACGGAATATGCGAAATTCCAGTCAGCTATGTGTCAGAAGAACCTTAATGGAAGAGAGGCGGAACAGGCACGGGTTCAGCTCATTAGCCTGACCTGACAGTTAGGTCAGGTATTTCACCATCCTCCATACCTGCCACACGATTTGCTCCGTAAGAAAAACAAGACCACTGGGTTCCTTTCCAATTACTGTGACTCCGTTTTCTGTGTAGTCAAAAAATGACTGATTGACTACTTTGTGAAGTGTTGTATGTGATCCTCAAACAAAGCATACACAGAGAAGAAACTAGAATCACGGAGGTTAGAAGGTGTCGATGTTTGCAGGAGACTCACCTATGCATTTGATCCGAGAAAAGCCACTACCCACACTTCCTGTCCTTTTTCACCCAGTGAACCATTTGTGGGTGGCTGTACCTCTACACTCTGGTTTTCTCTGAGACCACTCTTCTCCTCATCAGGGTCACAGGAGTATCTTTGCTGAAGAACTCCTCTTTCCTGCCAGAAACCAGGAACTGGACAAAGGGCTGCAAGCTTTTTGCTTCTCTGTGCTGGAAGCTCCAGGAAATAATCTTGTTGGTGTGTGCCATGGAGTATTGTGTTTTACTGTGTAGAAGAGATTTAATGTATTAGATGTCAAATGAATGTTAGCGTATACATGATTTATGATGATTATTTCTTCAGGATTTTCCCCTTATAAAGTCTGTAATGATTGGCTCATTAGATTCTGTTCTTTTAGGAGGTTTGTGAGAAGGTCCTGAAGTATGATTGTGTAGAGTTCTATGCAACCTACAGTTTTTATTGATGTTATATGTGCAACCTTTTCTTCCTTGCCTCCCTGAAAGTTGGGACGCTGAAAGTTTTGACTTGTTCTTGTCCACAGGGCCTTTATTAATTAAGGAGGGCTGTAGTTACCGAGAACCTATCCCTTGACAGGTTACTTTGCTGGGTGCTCTACTTTTTAAAGTAATTCTTAGAGGAGCCTTGTGAATCAGGTTTCACTGTGCCTATTTACAAATGAGGAGATGGAGGCTCTGAGCAATGGTTGATATATTGTGTCAGTTTGAGAAGTTTAACTAAGGAATTCAGCAGGGAGCCAGGGTCAGATCCTTAATAAGCATCCTCACCCTGTACAAGAGGGCATGGAGATCGTGTGAGTGCTTCACTCTCGGCCTGCTTGCAGTATAAGGGAGGAAAAGAGGCTTGTTCTCCTCTCTTTGCTGTTGTTGCTTTTGCTTTCTTTTCTTGCCTTGAACTGTTGCCTCTGTGCCGTGCCACCCTGCCTTGGAGCCACCTGATTATGGACTGAAACTTCCACATACTGTGAGTTAAATAAACCTTTCCTTCCTTAATTTTGAGTGTTGGGTATTTTGTCTCAACAATAAGAGAAAAGTAACCAAGAGAAATCATTACATGCTTAAGATTATGTAGCTATTGTAGCATAGATGAGTTCAAGTTTAAGGTTTGATTTCTGAGTTCAGTGTATTTTCCATAACATGGATCTGCGTGTACTATTTTTTTCTGTAATATTTTCTAGAACCAAGATTCAGAGTAATACGAACACAATACATACAAAAATTCCAGGCTGTATGATAATTACTGTTAGCATTAATTTATTATTACCAAAGTATTTTTCTGATTGTCATTTTATACCAAGATTTCTGAATACATACTATGTTTCTGTGACGATTTCTATCTACAACAGTAGATGTTTTAATTATTTGTTAAGCTCCTTGTGGTTATGTTTGCATTTCTTTTAAATGGAGTTTTACACCCTTCCAATTGTTGGCAAATATTCATGCTGGAGAAAAATCTACCCATCTGTTCAGCTACTAGCCAAAACATCACAGTCAAAATAGCATATTCAGTCTCACATGAATTATGAGGCATTTTAATTGAATATAAGTCAGATTCTAGTCAACAGATGTGGGAAGAGATACAGATTGGATATCTCAGATCCAAAATGCTCCAAAATCTAAAACTGAGCACTGACAACACACAGAAAGTTTAAGATTTTGGAGCACTTTGGATTTCATACTTTCAGAATGAGTATGCTCAGCCAGTGAAGTATTTGTGAATATTATAGAATCTGAAAAATTCTGAATTCTAATACTATTTTGGCCTTAAGCATTTCAAATAAGGTATATACAACCTGTAGTATTTACTTGGGAGAATTTACCGTTTTTATATGCCAAAAATTGCAGTTAAACATTTCATTAGAGTTGGAATTAAATAGAGATGATATAAGAAACAAATCACTAATCATTTACCTTAAGTGGAACCTATATTAGAAATAGGCTTAGTAACTCCTAGGCATGCGACGAAGGCTGTTGGAGCTCTACTGAATAGAAGTCTATTGGAGATAGAGGTCGCTGACCATTCACTTAACATAGCACTGTGTATTTTCTTGAAGCATGTGGATATTCTTCTATGACCTTGCATGGTAATTAATCTACCCCCATCCCCAATTGGGAAATGAATGCTGCCAAGCACTCTACCATGGAGCTACACCTCTAGCCTCTTTTATTTTATCTGTAGACAGAATGTCCCTAAGATACCCAGGCTGGCCTTGATCTTGTGATCCTCTTACCTCAGCCTTCCAACTAGCTGGGATTACAGGTATGTGCCACTGTGGTTTAGTTTTATGTTTTAATTTTTATCTAAATGGAGGCAAATTGTGGTTATTTTTCTACTTTTCTGAGCTAATTTTCTCAGATTTCTCCATGATGATGTATATAACTGCAGGTCATTCAACTTCATAGCTATGTAGTTTTCTATTATGTGTATATGCCATAGATTGTTCTCTGTCTTTAAGAATTACACATTCATTGCAATGAACATTTATGCACTTTTCACCTTATTGACATTTAAAGGAGTTTTTTGGTCTTTCTCTATGTCTCTCTGAGATGGGGTCTCACTATGCAGTTCGGGCTGGCCTCGAATTCACAGCAATCCTTCTGCCTCAGACTCTTGTGTCAGTGCTCACAGTTGGGATCACAGGCATGTGCCACCATGCCCAGTTAAGATATATAACTTCTAATGGGATTATTGGGCCATAAATGTGTTTATCTTTGCTTTAGTAGATAAGCTTAAATTTTCCAAGTAACCATGCACGTTAACCAATCATATTCCAAATCTTTGCAAACATTTAGCATTACAGTATTTTAAATTAGCAATTTAATTATATTTTACATTGTAGAAGACTTTGTTTTGCCTACATATTTTCAATCTATTATTTCTTTAAATGTATTAAACATAGTTACGTACAATGTTAAAGTTGATTCAGCTGTATGATGTTTCTGCTGAGTGTAGTTCATTGGCCTTTGTTTCTTTTTTTTTTTAATTGTAAGCTTATAGCATGAATTGAAGATGTACTCATACAGAATGGATTTGCCTTTTATTTTTTGACTAACTAGGGCATTAATAGCCCTCTAAGGTTAATTTCTTTGATCATAAATGTAATGTGAATTTAGACTGCAAACTTGGTTAGATATTCACTTGTGGCTTTGAATCTGCGAGCTACATATACCCTCTGTCCATTGGTAAGTTCTAGACAGCATTCTTGCTTTACCTTGCTGTGGAATAAGTTTACTGTAATCTGCAATTATTCTAATTTATGAATTATTCTGATTCAAAGAATACATTGTTACCTTGTTTCACAAACTTAATTCTTTCTATGATTCTGGTCACAAACTAAGAACCAAGTCAAATTTCCCATAAGATCAGCATTGAATATAATCATTGAATTTGATTTGGTTCTCATCAAACTCAGAAAGAATTAAGTTCCTGAACTCAGGTACCACTGTGTAGTCCCTTGGGAATCTTAGGTCTCTGTAGGAGTTTGTTTTTGACTTTGCAAACAGGGCAAGGCCCAGTCCCCAGTGCTTTATGCACAGGTGGCTGCCAATTGGAGTTTAGGGTCTTTTCTTAGTTAAATGACTATTTTGAGAATTTACTTACCTCTCTGAATTCTACGGTTATTTGAATATAATCATATAGGAATATTTTTTTTCTCATCACCTAAATAGTGAATTTTCTTTGCTCCATTCCTCCCTCCTTTGCACCCTCCCCCCTGTCTTTCTTTCATCCCTTTCTCTTTTTTTGGGCACTGAGACTCGAACTCGCCTTCTGCTTGCTAGGCAGGCACTTGTGCCACTGAGATACATTGCCAGCCCTTTCAATTTCTTTTCCTCAGGGCCTCACACATGCTAGGCAAGTGCTATACATACTGAGTTCTATCCCTAACCCATTTTATTTTATTTTATTTTATGTATTTATTTTTTTATGACAGGGTCTTGCTAAGCTGACCAGGCTGATCTCTAATTTGGGCTCCTTCTGCCTCCAAATTTTATGTATGTATATAGATATGTATGTATGTATTTTTGTGGCACTGGAGCTTGAACATAGGGAGTGCTGAGCTATACCCCTAGCCTTTGTTCTGTTTTTAAATTTTGAGGTAGAGTCTTGCTAAGTTGCCTGGGTTGGTCTTAAACTTGTGATCTTCCTGCCTCCTAGGATTATAGGCGTATGCCACTAGACTCAACTCATATATTTTATTTTTCATCTTTTTGTTAACCATTTCAGTCACATAGAAGAGGTTAATGGATATAACAGAAAATATAGTGCCTAGATTTATTAATTTTTAGCATTTTGCCATATTTGCTAACATGTATGTGTGTGTTTTCTTGTCCTATTTAAAAAGTCGTTGCTGATATCATGAAACTTTGGATGCTTTGGTGTCCATCTTCTAAAAATAAAGACGCTTTCCCTTATAACAATGCCGTATCATATTTTACAGGGTTAATAGGAATATGTAGTATTGTGTCTCATTTCCAATCCATACTCCAATTGTCCAAGTTGTCCCTAAATATCTTCTGTATGTGTTTTCCCCTGCATGTGAAGATACAAACAATGCAGTGATTCGTTTTAAAAGAGATTATCAGTATGATTGTTTGTTTCATCATGTTTTCAGATATGAAAATATACACTGGCTTTTTCTGGTGTCTGAATTTGGTTCATTTTTCAAGGTTCCCACAGTGCTCCATGATTGGCTTTCTTCAGTGTCCTTGTGAGTTGTTCATCATTAGGGTCTGTAATTATTTTTATGTCCTTTTTAAGGACTTGTACCTCTCAAATGTAAGATAGCAAGACGTGGCTAGCTCATTGACATTAGCCCAAGCAGATGTACATTTTAGGGTTTTGTCGTGTAATTGCACTAACATCATCACAGAATCCTACTCATTGTGCTTCCTTTAAAAAAAAGATGGCTCAATAGAACCAGTTTGTCCTTGGATTTTTCTTTTCTGAGGTCAGGTAATTCTGTTGATCCTTTATTTTGTCCTTTTCTCCCAGCTGCATGAAAATAGGAAGAGTAATAAAGACTAAGTGATCCAAGTTACTTTATGAGAGAAAGCAAATGCATAAAGGTTTTTTTCTTAAATGCAAAGTTAACTGAGTATTGGTTGTCATTACTGGCAACTTTCTTTAGGGCTTGAGATTTGATAAACTTAATTTTGCCTTACATATTTTTAAGATGGCTCACACAAAAAAATACAGTACTGTTGAGTAGTAAGCATCAAGTAAGAAACATGGGCTTGCTGCTGCATTTTGACAATCTCAAAATTATGTGTTTAACTATATGCATAAAGCTGCCTTGTTTGTATTTCTTTGTCACTGACTTCACAGGAGCTCAGTAGGATTTTAAATATTTATATTTTATATTTTCCTGCACCTGCCCCATGAAAATATACATAGACTGTGCAAACAAAGATGCATTTAGTGAGTGAAGAGCTTGTGCAGCCACTTTTATTACCATCCTGATCTCCATCGGAAATGAAGCTGCCTTTTCGAATACATATTTTTAGGCATGTTATCTAGCAGTCAGTAGTTGTGCAGATTATAATCAGGAGCTTCTCTTCAACATGTGTATGGCTATTGTGGTAATAACTGGTGAATTATTGCATTTTAATTTGAATAAATAAAAACAACTCAGAAAAATCATTTTTAAAGAGGTAAAAATCTTCAAACATGAAATAAAATACATATATGTATACAGTCACTTTTATAGTACTGATAATACATAGGCAGAAAGTTTTGTTGTTCACTTAGTTTAGCTGAAAAATATTTTTTTTCATTCCTCTCTGTTTTTCAAATTATCATTTCTCATAACTGAGAAGGTTCCATTTCTTCACCTTTGAAATTGTTCCTAAATATCCCAAATAGTTGTCTTGGTTTAAAAAATATGAAAATATTTTTCAGTAAACAGTGAGCATTATGAACTACAGGACAGAAAAAAATCATCTCCCCCATTGCTGTAAAACAGTTTCAGTCTTAGCCCTATTTCTCAGAGGCCTATTTCTTATCTGCTGTACTTTTAAGAAACTTATTTTACATGCTATATTTTAATGCCTTTGTTTTTATCTTAAATAATGTCTTCATATACTTCATTTATCTTACAAAGTAAATTAACTCTTATTATGAACTTGAGGGGCTGGGGGTATAGCTCAGTGGAATAAGCGCCTGCCTAGCAGGCGCAGGGTCCTGAGTTCAATCCCCAGTACCGCCAAAGAACTTGAACATGTTGGTTTGAAACCTTGCCTCTTTTCTTAATTTGTCTACATTAAAATCAACAGTTCTGCCCACTTTTCCTTTGATATATCTTGCCATATTTGTCTTACCTTTCCAGCGTAGAACAGACACCTTTTAACTATATTTGTATGACATTTGACACTTTTCTTTCTCTGCTTGGGTCCATCGTGTATTCTTTTGCCAATGATCTTTTTTCTTCCAAATATAATATACCTTTGTACCAGTTTGTGATGTAGGATGTGAAATATAACCTGTGACTGAATTTCAAGCTGCCTCCCTTGTCTTTTTTTTTATTATTTAAAAAAATAAAAGAACAAAAACATATTAACAAAGAGACATCCATTTACAAAATAGCACAAGAACAATACAAGCAATAGTGAATTACAGACAAGGTGATAGGAAATTAACAATAGTTGCTGTATTACATATTGTTAACTTCAAAGTGGTTACTCATGAAAACAAATACAGACCTGAAAGATTTATCAAAGAATGAATCATTAACTGTTCCTTTCAGTGATAGAAGTCAGTCTAACATTAAGAAATCAACCAATAACAGATACTCGCAAGGCTGTGGGGAAATAGGAACTTTTCTCCACTGCTGGCGGGAATGCAGACTGGCGAAACCACTGTGGAAATCCCTTGTCTATTTTAACCTTGTAACTGTTAACCTGTTATGAAGACCATGTTCCAGTTAAACTAATACCATCACTTAGCAAAAAAAAAAAAAAAGTCTGATTCTAGAATGGTACCTAAAAGGTTAGACGGTGGCTGTGTTTTGCCTTCTGGGGTTAGAAGGTAGCTTTTAGTGTTACAAGAGAGCTCCCTAATGGGAGTAAATTACAGGAGGTAGTGCTGCTAGGAACTCAGGGTGCTGCAGAGATGACCTTCTTGAAGGAAGAGGAAGAACTATATTAAACAAGAGAAAGCAGATACAGAGCAGACCATGTTTTGTATTCATAAATAGGTTGAAAACAGAGGTTTATTCAAAGCCAATGGCCATTGCAAGTGTTAAGACAGTGTGGGGATCCTGAGGACACCATCGGGCTGGAGGGCAGGTAAAGCTGGGACCTGTGCAATGGGGTGGGACTGATCTTGACCTTTGAACAGGGCCTGTCTTGGCCTGGCATGCAGTAGACAGGGCAGGCTGGGGGAATAAGCCAGGAGCTGAGTGTCCCTCTGTCCTGTAGTGGATGTGGGAGCACAACACCTGCACATGCCCTGTTTATTTGTACTTCTCTATCTTGACTATGTTTTCCTTTAAAATTAGTTTTTTCTTCCCATTTTCCCTAATGTCTCATGGCAGGAGGCTGGACCTAAGAAGTAAACTAATGTAGGCCTGAATCGTGTCTTTTTGTTGCTTAAGTGACCCTGGTCAACTTACATCACTATTCCTCATCCTGTTTCCTCTTTTGATAATGGAGGAGTAAGGTACATTTTGCTGACGTAGGATTGGGAAGTGTAGCACTTTAGTCAGCATTCACAGCCATAGGTAACTGAGGGGGAAAATGTGGTACCTGGCGCAGCTATGAGTATATAATATGAAGTTTAGAGGAAGATCTAAATACTGATTCCTATGAATAAGACCCCCTCAAGTTTGCTTGTTTCTCTGCATCTGTGACCCTGAGTCCATCAGTTGGGAAAGGTTCATAGATAGCACAGTGACCCACTACACGTGTAACTTTTGTAGACAGACAAAAGGGACACGCTACGCCTAGAGGCAGTGTGTCTTCTGGCGGCACGTTGAATGCCAGCAGCTTCCCAAATCCAGTCCTCATGTCCTGGGAATGTCCTTTCTCTATTTGTATACCCTATAGTTATTAAATTTATAAGTAATATTTTAAAATTTCAGTTCTATGCCTTTTTAAAAATATCTATGGAAATGAAAATCTATGATTTAATAGTACTTGGGAAAGTTAAATACTCTATCACACAAGTAGTCAGTACTAAGAAGGCCGATGAGGATTGATGTTCCGAGTGAAGTAAAAAGTATTAGTCGGGATATCTGTTGTAGTGCCTGATGGTATTCTGTATATGTATATGTATATTTTTAATTGACATGTCATAACTGTACATGTGTATAGTGTACAATGTAATATTTCAGTTCATGTATAAAAAGTCTAATGATCATATCAGATAATTGGTGTATGTGTCACTTCAAGCATTCAGCGTTTTTTTGTGTTGGGAGCATTTAGAGTCATTGTCACTAGGTATTTTGCAATGTACAAATAACTGTTAGTTATATTTATCCTACTCTGCTCTAGCACATTAGAAGCTATTTCTCCTTTCCAGTGGCATCCCTGTGATCTGTGTAACTGTCCCATCTCACGCCACCTTCCCCTCTGGATCCCAGCCTCTGGTGTCTGCTCTCCTACTCTACTTCTGTGAAACCAAATTTCTTAGCTCTCACATGTAAGCATAGTGAAAGTGGTAATCCTCTTTTTGTTCTAGGTCTTACAGGAAATACTTTCAACTTTCCCAATTTAGTATAATATTAATTGCACAGTTGTGATGTTTGAGCTTAATTGTATTGAGGTATATTTCTTCTATGTTTAATTTTTTGGGAGTTTTTATCATGAAGAGATATTGAATGTTGTCAAATTCTTTTCATGCTTTTGTGTTTTTTATTTTAAAGAGAATTTAAAAAACCAAAAATGATACAGAATTTCAAAACAAAATGATAGGAAATTAACAATTGTTATTATATTGCACATTGTTATCTTGAAAGTAGTTGCTCAGATTACCACATATAGGCATGTAAGATTGATGTAAGATTAATCAAACAATATAAACGCTTTCTTTCAATGAACTAATATAAATTAGTAGTACCATTGTCTTCGCTATCTTCTATCTATCTGCCTACCTATCTATCCATCCCTTCCTTCTTTTCTCCTTTCCCCCATCCCAGTTGTTCTTTCCTTTTGAGCAATTTCTCTCTCTTTCACAATATCTGTTGTACCTTTTGAATCTTATCATATTTGTTGATGTGCATTGTATTGAGCTGTCCTTGCATTGGATTAAATTGAACTTGATCTTGATGTATAATCTTTTTTTTTTTCTTTTTGAGACAGCGTCTCACTATGCAGTTCAGGCTGGCCTTGAGTTCACTTAGTAGCCCAGGCTAGTCTTGAACTTGCAACAATCCTCCTTCCTCAGCCTCCCGAATGCTGGGATTACAGGAGTGCACCACCATGTCCAGCAATGTATAATCTTTTTGATATATTGTTGGATTTTGTGTCCTAGTAGTTTTGATCATTTTTTCACCTGGGTTCATTAGAAATGTTGTTTGTTTTACTCTTTTTTATTGTATCCTGCCAGGTCTTGGTGTCAAAGTAGTGCTGATTTTATAGAATGAGTTTGGAAGGATTTCCTCCATTTTAAAATTTTGGAACAATTTGAAAAGAGTTAATATTTGTCCTTTTACAGTTTGGTAGGGTATAGAAGTGAAGCCAGCAGGATGACATTTTCATTTCATTCCATCCTTTCCAACATTGAATATTGCTATCAAAAATGAAGGTTGTAGATTTTAACTTACCTTGTTTATGTTGCAAATGTAATACACATTAAGTGAGACTTTTTTGTAATTGAATATTTATGTGTATACTTCTGGAGATACTTATTCTTCCACATTTATTTATATGACTATTTCTAAGGCAGGGTGGTATAGGCGTCATATTTTACCTAATGTTAATGCCACCAACAGGGATTTAAACATTGTGAATGCTCCATAAATATCACAACATTTACCTTGATGGGAGTTCACTAGTTACCAGCATACCTGTACATACAGTTCAAGCAGATTGTCACAGTTTGAAGTAGACACGAGCTATTCTTGTTTTTGTGTGAAGAATATCTTGGTTGACAGAATATATTGGTAGAGTGTATTTAAAACAGAAGCTCTTACCCCCTTTCCCTGTCTTGATCCTTTCCTGCTCTTGTGCATTGTTTCTACTTTTTAAAAAAGAAATGGGTACCGTCTGTATGCTTTTATCACAGGCATTAAGTAACTTAGCTTGTAAGCGTTGCCTATTTGAAAGAATTCTGTATTGTGGTATCTGTGGATAGAAACTGAATAATGTTGGCAGTGGTTAGTAAGAATATAACCACGATACAAGATTTAACAGAAATGTGAGATGTATATTAAACCAGTTTTTGAAAATCATTTTTTTTATGTTTTGCAGCAGTGCCTTATAGATTTGCATTTAGAATGATAATTCATGCTAATGATTTTCATCTCCCACGAGGTAGCAAAAATCAATTCTAAAATGGCAGAATGAAAGGGTACAGCAAATAAAGTCAATGATCTGTCAAAGAATTTTTCTTCATCAAACAAATCCCAAAGCACCCTACGTTATACTGACCTTTCGTTAGTCTTCTTTACTGGGTTGGTAGGCGGATTTGTTTTGTTTATCTATAGTATAAAAATTAACAGACATATTTGGTCAATGAAAAGAAGGTATTTGAAAATAATACCTTGGAGCGGTATCTCAATCTTCAGGAAAATGGTGAAGAGGAAATACGGCATTGGTTGCTGTTGCTAAGCAACGTGTTTCACTGAAGCAGATGTGCAGGGACAGCAGTGGAATCTGCCACACACCAGGCAGGATGAAAAGCAGTGCTGCACTGTGATGTTTCTGGGAGATCAGAATTTTTGCCTTGTAGTTTTCCTTTCCTCTCACTTTTCCGTGTTGAATATTTGAGATGTTAGGATCATATGGTCAAATATATAAGTTGTAAGATATCTGGAGCACTTTGGAGAGTTTTAGAAAGCCGTGAATGTATATGTAGAGCCAATTGTAAGAAATCAGAATCTCTGTTTTATTTCAGTAGTATTATTAATTTTTCCATTCATGAATTTTTCATTCAGTCATGCATATGTCTACATATTCACTTACTAACAAATCACATCCAAATATTTAATTGATCATAATGCTCTTAATGGTCTGGTATGTCTTGTATTGGAGAGTTTGTTTCATTGCTTTGCTGATGCACTGTAGGTGGGATGCTAGGAACCACGGTATCAGTGCAAATTTGGTGTAATATATCTCTTGAGCCTTCCTCCCAGGGGTTTGACTCTGAAGCTCTAGAGGAGGTGAGAATATACTGGGGCAGGTTGTTGAAAGAATTCCCTGTCCTACTTCTGATGATCCTATTACCAGAGTTCTAGAAGCTGATACAGGAGTGTGCAATTTAAACAAGTTTTCTAGGTGATTCTGATACTGGTGGTAGAAGGACCATTCTTGAGAAATTGACAAATCAGTGAAGATTTCATCAGTCACTAGGCAAGATGTACTTGTCTGTTTTAATTTATTAGTGGTGAAACTACTGGCTGTGGTTTTGTTTGTTCACTTTGCTCCCTCCTGGGTTAACTTCAGTTTCTCCATCTTAGGATTGCTTTTGATGCAGTAGAGTCAGGTCAGTTTGGGTTACTGGTAGAACCTGGTTTCTGGATAGCTCTGGTATTCCCGTTTGGGATTCACCCAGGAGCAAGAAATGTAAGTTCTAAAAGCACAAACAGATCTGGATCCAAGTACTGTGTAATGGAGACCCCAAAGATTAAAATTTGAAGCTGCCTTTGAAAATAAAAAAAATAAATGAACAAGCAAATACTTGAACTGACTGGTTGCCTATTTATTGTTTTTAACCCAAAGACAATAACATTTCAGTGGTCTATCAATTGTAAATTTGGCCCTCTTTTAATAAATTTTACATAAGTATAAAATATTGACATAGATTAACAAGTACAGCAATTCTTGCCCATACAATCTTTAATTGATAATTAATTTTTTTTTCCTGTTACATATGCTCTGAATCTCAGTTTTGTACCTAATGCAGACCATGTTAAGATCTTGGTCTTATGCCATATGGTAGTAGAAATTAATATATTGTTCTTATTAGTTCATGCAGTATCTTAACTATTCATCTATCAAACCAAATGACTTATAGGTATTGAATATTTAAAACTGTTCAAAAGTTAAGATCTTTGATTTATCATCACTTCTGACTTCATTCTTGGTCCCTTACCAGAATAATTTTCATTGAATGTATGTGACATAATGTGAAGAAAATTAAGTTTCACTAAAGGCACTACCGTATGAATGTAGAGATTTAAAATGTTGGCAGCAATCAATAGTAAAACAATCTATATAATTTATAATGGGAACATTTTTTATTACATTTGTATTTTCAAAATTACTTCCATTTTTAAATTAGTTGCCCTCATTTCAGTCTGTACTCAACAGTGAAATAATATGTTTTCTGAATCTAAACCAGCATATATGGTTTGACCTTTAGCTGAATCCAGGAGTAAAGATGAAAACGAATTATGCTTGAGTGGAAAGGGATTTTAATGTTGCTCTGTGCTTGGTTTTGCCTCATCCCACATGCTGTTTAATATTAGTAATTTCACTTGAAAGATACTGAGCCAAAAGAACAACCTTAGTTGGTTTTGGCTAATGCATTTTTGGGTGTTATAGAATTGCCTGTAACACCTGAATGGTTCTGCATAAATAGCAATGCATTTTTATATTGTTTACAAGAACAAATGCAGCATGATTGCTTGTGAGTCACAAAACGGGTTTCTGGATGTGTGTTCTTCTCTTGGTGCAAGTTGGTAACTTCCATTAGTGCTCATAGACGCTGCTGGCTGGTTTGCATTTGGAGTTCAGTATTTAGAATATGACAAGCAGTGAACATCTGAGGGGTTATTACTGAACCTTTCAAAAACAGGAAAGGCATAAGTGACTTTGCGTACTGGAGACATGCAGTAATCCCTTAGAAACAAGCTGTTCAGAATATTTAACTCTGTTATCAATGGCATATTCCTGAGAAGGGAACTATCTACGTGTTTAAATTCATTTCAACTCAGTAGTATTTATGTCCACGTTATAGTCGTAGCAGCTCCCTGGTAATACATTGCGCAACAGGATGTCAGAATAGTCAGTCTTGTTCACTGTGCCTGGGCCTTTCAAACTCTCATTGTTTAAATCACTAGCATTATAATGGCTCATGCAGCAGCTCTGGTGTGGAAACAAAAAGTAAGTGTGGCGAGAGACCTGTGCTTTCAGTTAGCTGGGGAGGTAAACATAGATATCCTAGAATTATTTTTATATTACTTACATGTAAAGTATAACCTTACTTTATGGAACAGATGAATTTCTAAAATATTTCTTATCATCTGGATTTTTGTGTACTAAACTGATGTTTTTTATATTTTTTTCATATAGTGGAAAGATAGTCACCTAGATTGAAATTCTTTTCACAGATATATAGGTAATATTAAAGAATTCTTCAAGTCTCTTAAGACTTGAGAAATCACAGATTTATAGGGAAATAGTAGTGTTTTCCTCAAAAAATCCTGAAAAAATTCAAATTAATACACTGGGTTAAAGAATGGGAAGTCCTGCCACGTAGCCCTTCCTGAGATGCATTGTCATGGAGGAATGTGCAAACAGTAATTTGAGATGTTACATTGACTTAACAAATTCACTAAGGACAATTATGGATTACTTATCTCAGAAAACTTCAAAGTTGCACTTTTTTTCCTTGGTCTGTGAGGTTCAAATTTCTGTTTTTAATGTTATGCCTGGGCTGGGGATGTAGCTCAGTGGCCTAAGCACTTGCTTAGCAAGGCTGAGGTCATGAGTTCGATTCTTGGTACCAAAAAAAACCCAAAACTGTGCCTGCATAGTTTAGAAAAGGCTTCAGACTTTTCCCCAGTGTGTAGGTTATAATTGATGGTATTAAAACATATATCGTATTTGAACCTACTAACAAATTAATACAAAATATGAAAGCTGCATGCTGGCATTGGCAGTCTATCAGTTTAAAGATTCCATGGTTTTCCCTTTGATCATAAAAGTAATACATCTTCATTTTAGAATTGGAGGAAAATCTAAAAATGTTTTTTAAAAATTTATCCATATATAACCTATAGTAGATGCTGTAGATGTTTTTCTATGCATATGTTTTTTCTTTATGTATTACACAATTGGTATCAAATGGTATATAAAATTTTATATGCTGCTTTTTCATTTACATTGTATTAACAACATTATTGTATTTCACTAATAGTTTTGAGAAATACGGGTTTTGTTTTGTTTTGTTTTGTTTTTTTTGCGGTACTGGGGATTGAACTCAGGACCTTGTGCTTGCCAGGCAGGCACTTACTACACTGAGCTATATCCCCAGCCCCAAAATACGGTTTTTAATCCCTGAAAATAATCTTATTAAAAAATACTAAAATTAATACAGTTTTCTGTTGAATTTTCTCCCTGACCCTATTGATCTAGGGGAAAATACAACTCCCAACCTGCTAGATGCCAGATACATCGAGTTTCGGTCCCTTGAAATCAAAGAATTCTAAGGAACAATAGAAGTTAAGAGCAGGAGAGATTTATTAAGAGATAACTGCTGAGAGGCTGGAGGGACCTGAAAGTGGGTTGCTACCAAGGCCTTTTGTTGGGACAATTTATTCAGCAAAGCACTGTGTGGGTCAAACTACAATTAACCTGTTGGGTTACAAGTATAGCTGCTTAGCTAATATTGGTCCAATAGGGAAGCAGGTCACATAGCAAAGTGTACGTGGAAAGGACAAAGGCATTTTTGGGGAAGGATAGGTCCAGAGGTTCTGGTCACCCACTTGTGTGACTGATGTCTTATCTGGAATTTACTAGATTAGGATTAGGTGTTATTAATTACAGTATAATTCCAAGTTATTGTCTGTTCCTTGGGGAGGCACGTATGCCTGGTCATTCTATCTTTATCTTGGGGTTTGGCCTTTGACAAATGCGTCTCCAGCAACAAATCTGATGAATTTATTTATTTATTTATTTTTGCTGACTTCTTGACAGCCCAAACCTCTCCAACTGTATACTGATTTCTAATTTAGCTGCGTATAGTACTATAACCACTATCTTTATCCAGTGCATGTATGTGTTTTTGTCTCTTTTTTTAAAGTAGTAACTAGAAAACTTTTTCTATGAAGACCCAGGTTGTAAATATTATATGCTTTGTTGGTCAAAAGGCAAATTGAAGATATTAGGTAACTACTTACATAACAGGAGAGAAACAAAATTTGTAGAAGTTTTTATTGAGAAAATCAGTGATTAGGAGTTAAATGCAATTATATGGCTTAAAAACTAAATTTATTTTTTAATCTAGATTTTAAAAATAAATGTTGTGGCAGGTATAGTGGCACATGCCTATAATCCCAGCACTTGGGAGGGTGAGGCAGGATGACCACCATGAGTTCAAGGCCAGCCTGGGCTACATAGTGGGTTCAAAGCCAACCTGAACTACATAGCGAGACTCTCAAAAAAAATGCTATGATTCCTTTTCTGCCCTCAGTTGTTGATGTTTCTTGTTTTATTTGTCTTTTTTTTTTTTTTTTTTTTTTTTTTTTTGAGACAGGGTTTCACTGTGCAGTTTGTGCGGGCCTTGAGCTCACTTTGTAGTTCAGGCTGGCCTGGGACTCATGGTGATTGATCCTCCTGCCTCAACCTAAGTGCTGGGATTACAGATATGCACCACTATACCCTGCCTGCCCACAGTTTTTAAAAGTTTCATCTTTTACATACAATCATATTATGAATTTCATTATTATCTATATTCATTCAGGAATTTTATTTATGTCTTTACCTATTTATTTTTATCACACATATGACTGTTATTGAGACTTGATTTTTTAACTTACTGTTGTTTATCAGTGCAATCATACATCATATATCATGTAAAATCATTCCTAGTTTTCCTGGTTTGTTTTTCTTTTTCCAAAATCTGATCATCACCAGGATTGTAACAGCAATGATGGCCAACATTATTAAGTACAGTTGGCCCTCTGTGTTTGTGAGTTCCACATTTACAGATCAAAAGTACTTCAGAAATATTGTGCTGAAAATGTACAGACCTTTTTCTTATTCTTATTCCCTAAACAATACGTTATAACACTTGTTTACATTATATGAGGTATTATAAGTAATACAGAGGTGGTTTACACTTTCAAAGTATAAGGAAAGATTTGCATAAGATATATGTAAATACTATGCTGTTTTCTATGAGACTTGATTTTATATGAGAGGTTTGGATTTGGTATCTGCAGAATCCCCCCCATGGATTGTAAGGTACAAATAACTATGCTTGTAAAGGGTCCTAGGCACCATACTGAGCCCTTTTTGTGGGTTAATCTTCTCCAAGTTGCTTTGAGGCAGATTCAACTAATACTCCTGTATATAGATGAAGAAATTGAGGTTCCAAGAGCTAAACGCACACATACTAAAGAACTTGGGGGTGGGTGAGAAACTTTGTGAACCTTTACAAGTCTTCCAAAACTGTTGCCACAATTTAAGACATAAAATTTCATTTAAGTTCAATACGACATTGTTGAGTCACATAAAAAATGTAAGACTGTCTTTGTTGTACCATTATTTTACTGTTTTAACTTTGAAAAAGAAAGTCACAGTCAGCTTTTAGTTCATGGACAATTTATATTTCTCTCCGTATCCCAACACCGCCTTTATGGTCATAGAACTTTTTTTCTCTTTAACAGTAAAATTCAAAAATTTTACCAGACTTTGTTTAAGGTGTTACTTTTAATTAATTTTGCCTAAAATACTAGAATCACATTTGAAGTAAGATTCAGAGTTCCTTTTAGATTAGAAAATTTTTGAAGTAAATATTTTCCTTTGGCAATACTTCATTTTTCTTTGGATCTTCTTTGGAAACATGTATCCAGAAAGTGAGTAATGAAATGCCTATTGTTTACTTCGGTTGATTTTCATAATGTAAAGTCACTGTGTCTCTCAACAAACAAACAGCAAACAAGTCTGTGGCTTGTTCTTTTTTTCCCTTTTACATACCCTTTTCCTCTTTCATGCCATGAATATGTGTTTTTCACCCGTTGCCCCAATTCTTTCCTAGGATGATGCTCAAAAGAGACATGTTCTTTCCTCTCATTCTTAATTTTTAAGAACCGTAAGAACCCAAATTTACTTTTACTCTGGCAGTTCGTAGATTTATGGTTTTCCAAGCTCTTTAACGACCACTGTGTCTTATTAATGAGATACTTGTGAGAACTGTATGTAAAAAGTGTGTATTTACCCAAAATCAAAACTGTGAAAGGCCCTTCTTTTGCTTGAATAAGTCTTCCCAATTAGACACGTGTGATTTAATTTTCTTTTTTCACTTAGTAGAAATAAAGAAAACATAGTTTATATCCCATAGTCGTTACACTTTTGAAGACTTTAGAGGTTTTTCTTTTTCCTGTCTCCTTTTGTTTTTATTTGCAATGTCATTTCATATTTTTATGTAAGTGATCTTGAAAAATATAACCCCAAATGGCCTGTTCCCTTGGGGCATATTTTTCTGATGTGGTTGTTTTCCACATCACTTGTTTAGTAGCTCCCAGGCCATTCACCTTTTCCATTCTTGTATTTGGATAGAAGTGTGAGGACACATAAGTGGGAGTTCTCTCTTGGAGCGCTGACAGACCTTAAGGGTTACAGAATAAGACTAACATAACAATGTGGGCCAGTGATAAAGTTGAAATATGGAAGAAGAACGAGTGTACATAAAAACAAGAAACATGCAGGTAATGAGGATCAGATGGTGGGAAAGATGAATTTGAAATAGGATGAAATATATGAGTGGCTTGTACTCAGCAATTCAGATTTTGTGGTATTTCATGTAGCCTGGGTATGGCAGATTCCATACGTTTAATTTTTATGTGCAGTATCCTGTAGCTTTCTAGAAGTGACTATTCATTATGCCTATTTTCAGCAATGTGAAGTGCTTTCTATACTGTAGCACTCACCAGCATTCTGTGCTAGTGCCCAGTATTTCAGTGTTCAGGGAACTCAGTTTTGTTTCTTTAGTCAGCTTCTGAGTCTGCCACATTTTTGGCAGATCACTAACTTTTAAAAGGCATTTAAGAATTAATATTGTGTTACATTACTATGATTTGACATTTTATAATGTTAAATCAGTTGAAATGATAAACAGTTTTGAAAACTGTATTAAAATTTAATATACTTAACTCTGAAGTAGCTAGGGTTTT
The DNA here is from genome assembly GCA_004027595.1 of Dinomys branickii. Lineage (NCBI taxonomy): Eukaryota > Metazoa > Chordata > Mammalia > Rodentia > Dinomyidae > Dinomys > Dinomys branickii. Next base: position 14,046 of record PVLD010015580.1, on the reverse strand, counting down.
AAGATTTTCCTAACGTTTTCTGAGTTTTATTGAAGTATTAAATATGAAATGCTCTCTCTGCCTCTGTGTGATTAGTTATGTATTGGTCACAGTGACAAATCTACTGTCTGAGAAGATGCTGAGTTAGGAGTTCTACTCAGGCAGTGCCCAGATTGCCTTTATGCAGTAGAGTGAGTAAAAATCTAGAAATAGAATTGGTTATTGATTTTGTTCATTTTGCATTTGTTGCCAAAAGAAAAATGATTCTTGTAATCTTTCTTTCAAGCATACGAATTCTATGCAGAGTTCTTCTTCGTCATTTTTGTGTGTATTTGGTACTCATAGAACTTTGTATATGATGCTCATTATATTTCTTATATTTCTGTGGAATTTAGCATGTGTAAAAGTACCTGTTTATTAGTAAGTTCATATGCTCACTGAATTCATGTTGCTCTGAGTTCAGAAAAATTCAGAACTTATCTTCTCATGCTCACTTTTTATGGTGAAATACTGATTCCAGTGTAGGTTCCCCTGTATTTTGATGTTCGATTATGTATAACCTATGCCTATTTCTTTTCCAAAAATCGTCTTAGGCTTAAATTGCTGTTTTTTGTAATAGGCAGTTTAGAACTATTTTTCCTATGTCCACACCTAACTGAAATTATACTGACTCTTGTTTCATGCATTATTTTTAATAAAAAATATAATCCTTACCACAAATGCCATATCAAGGGTAAATGAAGGCAATTTTACCAAGTCTGATTTGAAAATATTAGCTAAGATGGAATTCTATATGGGAATCTTGATTTTTATTTTGGAAGTTGATGTGAAGATTAGTAGCTTATCATAACACAAATTGAGTTATTTTCTCACCCTTTATCAGTTTTAATTTAATATTCTCCATATTTTACAAGAGAGGAAATGAAGACTTGGAAAAGTTAAGTAACCTGACTGATTATATTCGTGAATCTGGGCAGTTTAATTCATTCCTGTCTGATTCGCATCATATAGGGATTGACCACAAGTGGCAATGTTTGAAATTGTACACTAGCATGCACATTTCCCTTTTCTCACCAAGAGGTGTTTAGCCGGGGCCTAGCCGCACTCAACTTGCCATGGACATGGCTACAAGAGAAGGACCTGTTACCCTTATACTGTTTTATATAATTAAGGGAAGGAAAAGAGAATATGAAACACTTCACTGGAACAGTGGGAATTTTCTGTCCAAGAAAATACCTTTGCTAGATTCAGAAGCCCCTCAAGATTTCTCTGAATTAAATGCTTGCAAGCATTACCCTAGGCTTCTATTTTCTTAGGTGCAAATCTCATGATTTTAGTAACTGCTTCCTTGTACAAAAATAGTCCTTTTTTGCTGTCATCTTCATAGATTCTACTCTTCTGAGTAATTTTACTATTCACAAGAGGCTGGTAAGAGTGGAGTAAACTCAGTCTAGCCTGATCTAGCTAGGGCTCAAGACAAAACACACTGATATGTCAGGAATTAAGTCTGACTTTCAGGCTAATAGTCAAGAAGATGGTGCTGGCCTCCAACTTAAGTTGTATTAGGATAGTTTAAAAATTAAAAACCATGACATTCTGAATAAAGATATGAAGGGATCACTTAAGAATGAAATTAATGAACATCAACCATCTATTTTGATAATTCAGAATTTTTCCTTACCTTTTTAATGCATGTAGATAAAGGACCTTTTTACCAAATGAGAATATGAGAATTTCCTTCTAAGAAGCTAAACTTTGCTTTTTTGTGTGTGCTGGAAATCGACCTCAGGACATCGTGCTTGCCAAACAGGTACTGCACCACTGAGCTATATCCCTAGCCTCAACTTTGCTTCTTTAGAATAGAAAAGTAGAGATTTTATGCTATTATGCCATGGCAGAGTGTATACGTGCCTTTATGAACAGGAATCTGCTGCACCCGTTGATGCAGATCATTAAATTCAGTATGTAGTCAGCCTTTTCAAAAGTATTCAAGGTACGAGTCTTTTCATTCCAGTTCATCTGCATTTGAGTTGTCCTAAACAGAAAAGCTAGTTCATTTATTAGTCACTTACTTGGGCCCAAATCCTATGTGAGACATGGTGCTAATGTGCATTGGATACACAGAGATAAAATAAACAATATCTACTTACATTTGAGATGGGAAGAATGACCGGTAAGACTTGGAGACTTAGCAGTAGCTGTTTCAGTGGGAGGTGGAAAAAGGAATTGTTGCACCAAAATTTGATTTCAGAAATACAAGGAATGAATGACAGGTTAGGAATGAATGGAGAGAGTGAGTTTAAGTTATAGCAGAAAAAAGAGGTAAAAGATAGGCCCAGACATTTTTTTGTTACCATGGAAAACTTGGGAAGTTTTATATAAATATATTTCTAGGTTCTCTTTAAGGTTAGTAGGATACCCTGGACTCTATTTTCATGTGTAGCTAAGTTGGCTGGCAGTGGGTAGTGGTTTGTACCTTCAGACAGGACTGGTGCTCTCATGATTGGCTTGACCCCTCTTTACTTGGGTTAGAGACTCCTAGTAAAGACGATTTTTATGTCTGCTAGTGAAGGGATATAGCAGTTAGAACTGAGGGGAAGCTGTAGGTCAGGAATAGATTGTGCTTTCAGTATGAAAAGGATGAGGCTGGGGGCTGGGGATATAGCTCAGTGGAATAAGAGCCTGCCTAGCTAGCGCAGGGTCCTGAGTTCGATCCCCAGTACTGCAAAAAAAAAAAAAAAAAAGAAAAGGATGAGGCTATTCTTTACTACAAGAAAAAGGTTTCAGGATCAAGTGGGAGGCCTGGGAAAGGGGAAGGTATTAGTGGGTTCAATTGTGTTCCCCCCAAAATTCATGTTTAAGTCCCTACTCCTGGTACTTCAGAATGTAATGCTATTTAAATATGAGGTGTTTGGAGGGTTTTGTATATCTTGGTGTGTTTATAAGAAGAGGAAAAGACACTAGGTGCATGTGTGTACACAGAGGCATGGGCCATGTGAAGAGGCAGCAAAAGGTGGCTCTGCCAGCTGGAGAGAAGCCTTGGGACACTAGACCTATCAACACCTGCAGACACATTAACCTCAGACTTCTAGCCTCCAATACTGTGAGAAAATAAGTTTCTGTTATTTAAGACGCTAGACTTTGGTGTCATTTTAAGCCAGCCCCAGCGAACTAATCCAGAAGGACTTGAGGGGCAAGACGGAGGAGAAACCAGCAGACTGTTTACAGTACCAAGCAGAGACCATGTCTGATTGTTGTGAGACAAATCCCCAGTATCCTGCACATATCTAGCTCAAAGGTCAAGGAATGTTTATTTATCTTGAACTTGTTAGAAGGAAACAAAGCCCTGAGGTCAGAAAGATTTGCTGTGAGCACGGGAAGGAAACTTGAATTTGTTCTTAAATTTCTGCCCTTTATTCTTTGTGTGAAAAGGTTGAAAAGTGATTGGATTGGATTTGTTACCTTGGAATTGCCATATTCTCTCACTAATCATAGAGATTTTAGGATTATATATAAGCAAATATCATATATATACTGAATGAGAAAGGGTTTGTAGTGTATTCTGCCAGATAATGAGTAGTAATCTCGTTATCAAGAACTGTTGCTTTCAGGGGAGAATTACATTTCTGAGACTGTGCATGGATTTAATACTTCATATCATGATGCTTTGATTGAAGAGAGATGGTAGGTTAAAAGAATTGAGGAAAAGGGAAAGAAGTCTTTGAAAGAACTTCTTGGGAAAAGGGATTGGAGTTGACTGGTTCCTCTAGGAGTGTCACAGAGGCCCAGCTTGGGATTTCCAGTAACAGGAGCCTTGTGACTAGGCTGGAAGAACTTGGCACAAATAGATGAGAAAGCTTCACAGGACAACTGGGGAGGCCAGCTATGAAAAATGAATAATTACTTGTATATAAATAAGAAAGCCTAGAGTTGCTTTATTATAAGAAAAATGCCTTCATGAGGCAGTGTTTCAGGAGCTTGAGTACTATATAAAAATGAAATATATGTACATTACTGGTTTTTAAAGTTAAAAACACTTTAAATCATAAAAATACATTGTATAACATATTAAGAAAAGAGATTTAAAATTGCCCATAAATTCACCATCTAGAAATAACAATCATTAATATTTTGCAGGGCGTATTTCCACAATTTCCTTTAAGTCTGTTATCAGTATATAGGATATAAAAATAGTTTGTAATAAATCTAGAGACCTCAAGGTGAGTGATGTGAATCAGATGACTGCTTAGCAGGACATTTCCTGGTTTGTAGTATGGTAAAGTTAGAGCAGCTAATATTTTCATAAATGAACTAGTTCTGGGTTCACCTAAACATTAGCATCCTTATTTTGCTGATGTCTCCTCCCATACCAAGGTCATCAGGGCATAACAGCTGGTGCTGCCACAGTCCTGATGGCCTAATTAAATATTCTGCATAAAATGCATATACCATCTGTTTAGGTTACAGACACAGCAGCCCAAACAATAAACTGAATTGCATGTGTGTGCTTAAGCTGATCTAGGCATGGACACACATATTTTACATGGTGGACAATGTATTGGTTTTAAAAATACTACTTCTGACCCACTATCAGTAGGGATATTTGCCGTTAGGGATTAGTGATTTTTGTGTATGTGTCTGTTTTTACCAGATGTCTCTTGTTACCGGTACCATATATATAGGCCGATAGATTTAAATGGTGCATTCTGAGCTTGTAGAGAGGAGCACATTCATTAATTTGTCTTAAACAGTTGTATTCGTCACCTTGATATTGCCCTATTCTATACCACCGGGCATAGAAACTTTAGATTTACATGTAAATAAATAAAAAATAGTTTTATATTAGAATGTAGGTGACACTATAAAACTCTGAGCTTTTGTTGAAAATTGTAACCTTTGGTTATACATACTGGTAATAATTTGTTTTTCTTTTTTATGCTGCTATTACAGCATTTAAAGCTATAGACTGTGGTCTGAGAAGTTAGAAGCACCAGAGGCATTGGTTGGCTCAGTGTTGTTGGCAAAACTTTAATGGCTATCTTAGATGGTAAAAGCTACTGAAATTGCTGCATAAATATTCTTTTGAGGTACCCTCTTAGTGGGAAAGAAGTTGTAAATCTCATTACAGTAAATCCTTGATTTATGAGTGGGTTCTGTTCCAGAAGAACATTCATAAGTTGGATTCATTTGTAAGTCTAACAAAGTGAGTTGTATACAACTTTGACTTAAATATACAATGTAAAAGCAAAAAAAGAAAACCTGTTCCATGATCTTGTCCTTATTCTTTAGAATTATGCCAGTGGTTGAACAATTCATGTTATAAGAACAAGCAGTGTCTACTGATCTTTTCACCTCGGTTTAATCTCTCAATTATTTTTTACTTTTGTTTCCATGGGTTATTGCTTGAGGCATCCTAGAGGTCCGCTGCACGTCACCATTGCTTTTCCTCTTGCCTCTGGACGTCCTGACCTCTGATTGAGTACTGTACTACCGTACCCTGTTGCACTGTACAGTAAGCGCACAGCAGCACAACTGCGACAGTGTCTGGCAGATGAGCTACTTTGCAGTTTGTTTCCATCTAAGAGTGTCATGATGTGAGGTCTGTTGGTATCTGAAAGTTTACAACTTGGATGTTCATATGTCAGGGACTTACTATATATGTAAACTTAAAGAAAAGATTGACATGCTGTATACCCTGGCCATTTTTATTAAAAGTATCCTCAGATATTTTAATCAAATTAATTTTGCTATTTTTTCTTACAGTAAGCCTTGCTTTCTGAAAAGAAAGTAGTATTTCCTAGGTTTCATTGGTAGTGTTCCTATCATGTGACATTGCAGTCAGTTCTTAAAATCAACCACGAACTTTGCTGAGAGGCATTAATCACATTTGCTGGTTGCACTTATTCTTGGGAAAGAGAAGTTGCCTTCACTGTTCTCAAGTAGGTGGGGTTAGGGGTGGGGGAGTCCAGGTAGCCAAATACTCATAACCAGGGATATTTTATTTTTTATTTTTTTGTTGCTAGGAATTGAACTCAGGACCTTGTGCTTGCCAGACAGGCACTGTGCCACTGAGCTATATCCCTGGCCCTATCTCCAGTGTTGTTAAGAGCATCGCAGGAGAATTTCCCCTATCTTGTTATCTGCTATTTGAATTTATATCAGTATGCATCCATGGATATTCATTTCATATTTTGAGTTACAGCCCAGTACTACTTTGGATTACTGCTCAGAGTGTAATTTGGCAGCTGAAAGGTCTTTCATTTAACTGAATCTTGTGCCCTTTTGACATAGTTCATCCTTGTAGAATTTCTTGTTTGTGTTTTGAAAGCATGTCTGACTTCTCTAGCATTATAAGATACCCTAGGTTCATCTTTTGTGTTTCCTGCTTGAGTCCTAAAAGCAGTCATTTCTTCTACCAATCCTGGTTTCTTATGTCAGAGGATGGTATTAGAGAACAAGAGGCAGGCACTCCTGGTGGTAATAGCAACTAGGCTGTGGTTGCTTTGAGGTCCTACATAAATGTTTTACCCTAATTTATTAAGCTGTACAGACTTCTATATTGAGCAGTATAGCTCAATACTACTTCTGTTAAACATTGAGTACCCAAAGTATTCAATAGTTTTTAACATGTTACTTTGGAGAACAAATGTCCTATTTGGTTACAGTCAAGAATGTGCAATAAGTTTTAGAATTGTATGATTGTGTCACTAAATTTGCCTTATCATTTTTAAGATAGTTTCTCCTGATTTTACACAAAATAGTAATTCTGTGGATGATAATTAGAAAGAGTCTGCCCTACCCTACCCCAAAGTGCTGAGAATCTAACCCAGGGCCTTGCGTATGGGAGGCAAGTCCTGTCGGCAGCCCCATGAACTTTCCCTTTATAATAGACTTTGTATGTATTTAATTTGTATTAGAATCAGAAATGTAATTAGGCCAACAGTTGTGTTTAGCCTGTAGAATTTTGCTTTTCTGGTGGGCCCTTACTATCATGCTTCTCATTTGGGAGGAAAGGATGGGGGCCGATGAGGAAAGGCACGCCGGCGGGCTGCAGTGTCAGAAGTTTGAACTCGTTTATAACTAGTCCTGTACAAGCACTCATCAGTGGGAAAAGATATCTAGAGATAACCAGGAGACGTCATCAGGTATATTCTGGGCAAATATCCCCTCTCCCCAGATCTTAAGAGCTGCCAAAGATCTGAAGAGTATTGCCTAATAAGTGCATAAAGCACTTGTACAAATATGCCAGAATGAACCTATTACTCAATATAACTAATATGCAGTAATACAATACTATGAAGTAAAAACATTACATCTCATTTATATTTTTGCCAAGGTATATTTCTTTTTTTTATTTGCTTTTTATAAATATGGAAATGACAGTACATTTACTTCTATTGACTTTTAAGACAATCTTGTCCTCTGTATGGTCAACTACCTGTTACTCTGAGAAAACCTTCATTTTTCCAGGTGAAAGGCAAATGATTTCAGTGGTACTAGCTCTAGTACAATAGGCATGAAGCTATGATTTGATCCACAGATTTCGGAGCACTGTCCACAGAAAAGGCCTGGTCGTAGCGATATTAGGGTTGTTTGATTTAGTCGGCCTGGAAGAGCATCTGTTTTTAGGCCTAGTGATGGTACGACTCTTGAGTGAAGCACCTCTTCAGATGAGATTAATATATGAACTGGTATTTCTATAGGTAGAATTAGTCGTTTATTGACTTCTAGAAGCCACAGGCAGCCAATTACTGTAATATCTGGTGTCCAAAACTCTCAATCCTTTTAAAGATCCAGCAAAAATCAGAGTTTTCATAGTGCCTCCTTCCCTGCTATTGAGCAGGGAAGACCCCTATCACAACACAGGCATGTACTGTTGCTTTTCAGTGACTAGCAGGATAATAATTTAGAGTTATTCTTTGTCAGAATGGGGAGAGCCTGGACCATAAAAGGTAAAATTTAGGAGAAAATGAACTGTTATAATATTATATGTGTGTGTTTCTTTTCAGCAATATGTCAGAGGGCCTAGAAGTTCCTGGGCCATTTAGATTACGGAGGCTAAGGCGTAAGTATGCTGACAGAATGATGTCTTACTTTGTAGGTCACTGGAACAGAGTCCAGAGGTTCATAAGCATTTATACATTTATCTATTATCTATTATACACATCCATTGTTACAGTCATGCTATCAGATTCTAAAGGAAATCTAAGCATAATTGGATTCTATTACACATATAACTTTAATTTTCTTTGTTTGAAAATGATACTATTTTCCCTTAAAAATTTTTATACTCATTTAAAAAACCTTTATTTTGTTACTTCACAATTGCACAAGTCCTTTTTATGTCCTAGCCTAGGGTAAAACCTCAGCATAAACTTAGTCCTCCCACCGCCTTGGGAGCCAGATTTCGTATGGAGCAATACATTTCTAGGAAATGATAAATTTCATCACACATATGCAAGAATTTGTTGCTTTATGTGATCCAGATCTTTTCTAGATACTTAGCAGACATTAGGGTGTAGTAAGAGGCAAAGGGCGGAGCTCTCAGTAGGCCAGGGGAAACCGCTGCAGTGGTGCCGAGGGGAAGCTGCCAGAGAGCTCATGCAGAAAGATGCGGGATTCTAGGTGCATCTTTAGTGTGTAAAAATCAATCCCCCTTATTCCTGAGGTGGATTACTGATGTCTCACACAGCTTTCTGTATGACGGACATCACAGTAGACCCACTGGCCACATGGGTCTATTGATTGCTTGCAATGTGGTGAATGTGACTGAGGGGTTGAATTTTAGTCCATTTCTAAATAATTTTATTTCAAATTTAAATAGCTAAATGTAGCTAGCGGTTCACTTTTAGATAGCATAAGTGCAGATGGCTATTTTTGTCATATCTGTACATAATGCCTCTGAAGAGTCTTTGGCATAATAGATGTCCCCAAAATGTTTACTTTTCTCTTCAGAGAGTATGTAGACCCCATCCCATGAAACTTTATGTAACAACCGAGAGACAAATAAGATTAATCATGAAGGCACCCCCCACACACACACACACAAACCTAGTGCTTTGGTATTGTTTCAGTCTTACATCTGGAAATAGTCCTTGTCAGAACCGTTAGTTGTAGGTCCAGCAAGTGAGGGTGAATAATGAATGATCTAGGACAAAGAATATGAAAACCATATTATCAGACCATGATAGAAGGGCCATGTTCTTTTCAGGAATATTGTTATCTTTTGTTGGCTTTTATGGAGAACTGATGAGTTTTTTTTTTTTTTTTAATTTGGTACCAACTGACTTGAAAGTCTTGCATGTAAAGCAGTGACATTCAGAATGAATTATGAGATGTGCTTTCTTCGTCTTGCTTTTTTTTCTGATGGGATAAAGAAAACTATGGTTTTTTTTAATATAGTCTTACTATTAGTTTTAAGCAATGTGCTTCAGTCACTTTTCCCCTCCTCCCATGCTAGTTATTTATTTATTGGAATGGAGGTCTTGTTATGTTGCTCAGAATGGTCTTGAGCTCCTGAGCCCAAATGATCTTTCTGCCTCAGTCTCCTGAATAGATGGGGCTGCAGATATGGACAAATGGACCCAGCTTTAAAATGCTTATTAAATCTTGTACAAAGCTCTCCGTATTTGTGTGGGACTATGTGTGATGTCTTATTTAATTTTTGCTTCAGCCTTAAGAGGTTTGATTTAGATATTATGTAACTTGGCCAAAGTCTCAAGCTTAATATAAGTGATAGAGTTGAAACTTCAGTGGTAGTTGTTTTTTACTTAAGCAGTGACTAGTCTGTGTTATTACACCTTTCATACCATTACCCAAATGAGTGCTATATTTCATAGTCTAGATTTCTTCAAACAAATTAGACTTAAAAAGACCAAAGTCCTGGTTTTAAACTGCTTTCCATTTATTTTCATGTCAGTTTTTCAAAACTTTTCTGGACAAAAGGAGGAACTGTTATTCTCAGAGATGTAGGCCTTTCCGAAGCACATACAGATGACAGGTTCCTGCCTTTGCTATACCTGGTGGGTTTTATTTCAGTAATCAAATAGTATTAGTGTAGTCATTTCAGCTTTATAAACAGCATGTGATAGAGCTTGAATTTGTCTTTAGAGCACAGCATGCCACCGTGACACATACACCAATAAACTTCTGGGTTTGTTTTTCTCCATTTTGCCCTTTGAGATATATGGAAACTTTTGGTAAAAGGCAGTCCTTCTAAGTGGATAAAATAACTCATTTGTAAGAAGGCAGTTGAGAATATCAACCAGAGAACATCCATTTAATATTACTTCCTTATGCTTTCCTGTTTCTTCAAAACATTTTCATTTTTTTCACTTTTTCTTATGTGTCTCATTATATGAATATGTATTTTAATAACAAATACAATAATATTCAGATTTAGAACCAGGTATTAATGAACATTATTAGTGATAACTGTATGCCCCAGGCAAACATATTAATTTAGATGGTCAGACATTACTCTAAGATGGTTAATTGTTTTTGGCTCCCAGAATATTTTTACTAGCTGAGTGGCCTTGAGAAAAATCATTCCTTTCTGTAATTTCCTTTAGTATTGAAAGATTAGCTAATATCTCTCCACAAATTTGTAAGAGTTGAACTGAATAACAAAAACTGTATAAGAAAATGTCACTGTGCTGGAGTACAGGTCAAGGCACGGCAGTGTGATGTCTTTCTCCTCAAGAGCTTCAAGATCATTTTGCCTTTAGAAAATCATTTATATAAACAAAACACAGTGGCTGAGTAACAGGCTATAGGCCCTATAAAGAACCTCATAATAGAAGGCCTGTAATCTAACTGGTAAGATAAATGTTAGTAAATCGTTACACTGTAAAAAAAGTTACTACATTTTTTTGTTAATTTAGAAATGGTGGAAATAGTTGGGTATTTTGAATGTAATTCATGCCAGTTGCTGATGAATCAGATACGTATAAATAATGCAGGGCTGGGCTATAGCTCAGCAGTAGAACTCTGCTTGGTCCTGGCTTCAATCCCCAGTATTTCCCAAAGAAGTTAAAAAATGGTTGTCATGGAAATTTTTGTTCTATAAAAAAATGAAAAAAATATGAGGGTGGTGGTGAGTATCTACAGTGCCCGCTGGGCATGTTTGAGGCCAGTAGATGCTGACACTGGGTCTGTACTGCACAGTTCCTGTGACAGGGAAACCTGCTTTATGGACTCTAGCCCAGAGATAACAAACTCCACAAGTCAGGAATGCAGTAGTGCTTATTCCCTTTGTGTTTCTAGCCCTACAGCAAGACATGTTCAATAAATGAATGTCCTAATGCAATCAGCATTTTATGTATTGAAGTCATTGCACTCATGATAAAAGACAAAGCAACATTCTGGTTATAATTTGGATTCATATGCAAGGAGAAAACATACTGATCATTACGTTTTCACTATAATGAGAAAATTGACATTTATTATTCATTCTTAAAAATACTGAAACAGGTTGGAGGTCTATATCTTAGTTCCAAGTGGTATACAAGATAGTTTTTACCGTGTCCATCTTCACCACAGCGGATGCGACAAATGTGAGCCACGGCAGCTATGTTCCTTTTGGTCTTGCAATGTAGAAAGCTGCTCTTAAGGGAGCTAAGAGCTGATATTTCCATCAGTAGTTACTTAAAAGAAAGCTGTGCTTCATTGAAGTTTTTCTTCGTATTGACATCACCACCAGTGAATGTCTTCCATTACTGTGGGGTTTGTTGTGTGTTGCTTTTTATTTAAGGGCCGGGGATATAGCTCAGCGGCATAAGTGCCTCCCTGCTTTTATGTTTAAGTCGTCACATTCTATTCAAATAATGAGTATAAATATGATTTTTTTTGTCTTTTTGTGAGAGGGTCTCGCTGTCAGTTTAGGCTGGCCTTGACCTCATTTTGTAGCTAACGCTGGCCTTGAATTTACAGCAGTCCTCCTACCTTAAACATGATTGTTTGAAGAAAGATATGATGGTCCCTTTAGGGTTTCAATCTTGCTTAATGAATGAACTGAGTCTGGAAACATTTTAATTAAGACATTTAAAAGTTTCAAAGCTTGTTGTTTGATAGTGTGTGTGTGTGTGTGTGTGTGTGTTCATAGTACAGCTATTTGAAAAATCCCTTCAGCTCTATGCTTTACCATGGTATTACCATGATGTTTTCTGCAAAGATTTTGTTGACTTGATTTTTATTGTTTTGTTTTGTGAAAGAAGTCTCTGCTATGTAGTTTGGCTGGCCTTGAACATGTATGATCCTCCTGCCTCAGCCTCCTGAGTGCTGGGATTACAGCCATGCATGATGACACTCAGCCTTGGGCATTTTAAGAAAAAAATCCTGTATCAAATTAAGAAAGAAATTATTCCTTGCTTCCCACTCTCTTCATGTCTGTGTTTTGTGCTTCTGTGCCTGCACATATTTAAGTAGAATCCTTTTTCTTGTTCAGAATGCTTTTGGAGTCCTTATTTTATACCTTTTGTAGTCTCCACATCTTTTTTTTTTTTGGTACCAGGAATCAAACTCAGGACGTTGCACTTGCCAGGCGAATGCTTGTGCCACTGAGCTGTATCCCTGGCCCTCCATTTCCGTTTGTTTCTCCTTTATTAACTGCAGATCTGGCCTGTACTGTGGAATGGAGATCAGAGCTGAACTTCATCGATATATCACCTAGTTACTTATCACATTAAAGCCACTTCGTGTATTTGAATAGCCGGCCATTTCTCTTCTTACCTTTTCTTATTTTACATTTTAGAACTTTACTCACAACAAAAAAAAATTTTTTTAAACCTCTTGTATACAGACTGTAAGAGATGCCATTTGTTTATAAGGTAAGTCAACCACTGATGTTATAGAAAGAGTGTAAGACTTAGACAACCTGAGTTTAAACATCATCATTATCTTTACTTGGGTCAGGAATTACCATTCTGAATCTGCTGCTTTTGTGGATTATTATGAGTACTAGGAGGGGTCATTTGCTGAAGAAGAACATTGTAAGTGTTGATAGTATCAGACAGTGTTTTTATTGTCTGAGTTTTTGTGTTGTTGTGAAATGAACTTGGGTTTTTTTCTGAGGGCTTTCAGAAAGTTACCAACTCAACAAGAGTTCTGCTCAACCTACCAGGTTATCTCAACATTTCATTGTCTTTGAGCCATTTTATAATTCATTATGTTATAGAAAAGACAGTAAAAAGACAGTTTCTTCAGACAGTTTCAGTAGCATTCTGTTGCTAACGTTTTAGACATGAGGAAAAATTTGTGAGTAAAAATGCTATCTTTCCTCATGACACCATCAGGAAGTGGAATTTGTTTGTTTTTAAAACCATTATTTTGCTCTGATAAACATATCTAAAAACCACCAAGCCTTACAAAGCCTTGCATTTAGAAATGTAAGAGGCAAACTAAAACTCTTATCCTGCTTGGATAGTCAGTATTAAACATAAAGTAGGACTGTCTCAGTTAGCGGCTGCAATGACATCACAGGCTGGATACGCTTAAACGTAGACATTTCTGTTCTCTCAGTTCTGGAGGCGGAAGCCCAAGATCAAAGTTCTGCTTACTAGGTTTCAGTGAGGGTCCTCCTGGCTTGCTAAGAGCATTTCCTAGCTAAGCCCTACATGGCCTTTCCTCGTGCAGGTACACCTGGAGGAGGGAGCAAGTGATGTTTCTGCCTGATGGGACCCTAATCCTTTTGGATCAGTTCCCACCCTTATCTCACTTAACCTTAATTACTGTACTTCCTCAAAGGCTCATCTTCAAATATAGCGATGCTGGGAACTGGGGCTTCCACACAAAAGCATGTGCTGGGGCGCTGCAGTCAGCGGGGACTGGAGAGGAGCCTCATGCAGCAGGCAGTGGAAAGACACCGTAATGGGGGTCGGACGGCCAGGTCAGAACCCTGTTTCGTGACTTCCTCGCCACCTGACTTTTCTTCACTTTAGCCATCAGTTTCCATTTCTCCTTGGACGGAGATTGGTTAGAAGAATTCTTACGTCCCTTCCGGTCAGTCCTGCGGGTGACAGTGGGAGGAAGGTTGTGTGCGGAGGGCGGAGTGGATAAAACAGGGGCAGA
>PVLD010015579.1:0-48031 GCA_004027595.1 Dinomys branickii | reverse complement strand
TTTTTGTTTTTTTTTTTTTTTTTTTTTTTTGGCGGTACTGGGGATTGAACTCAGGACCCTGCGCCTGCTAGGCAGGTGCTTATTCCACTGAGCTATATCCCCAGCCCTCAGATATAATCTTACTGAAAAGTTTCTGCACATCAAAAGAAATCACCAACAGAGTAAAAAGAAAACCCATGAATTGGAAAAAAATTTTAGCCAACTGCCCCTCAGACAAAAGACTCCTATCTAGAACATATAAAGAATTAGAAAAAAATCAGGCCCCCAAAATTCAAAGACCCAATCCAAAAATGGGCATCTGAGACGAACACACACTTCTCAGATGAAGAAATACTAATGGCAAACAAATATAATAGAAAATGTTCAACATTAGTCATTTGAGAAATGCAAATTAAAACAGCACTGAGACTTCATCTCAGCCCACAAAGAATGGCTATCATTGAGAAATCAACCAATGACAAATGCTGGAGGGGCTGCGGGGAAAAAGGAACACTTCTCCACTGCTGGCGGTAGTGTTGATTGGTGAAACCACTGTAGAAATCAGTTTGGAGATTCCTCACTAAAGTAGGATTAGAAGTCCCACTTACTCAGCCACTGCCTTTTTTAACCTTTTTAGCTCTAAACTAATGACTGCATGAAAACCCATGTTGAAATTCAATCCCCATTGCAAAGTATTAGCAGGGGGGTCCATATGAGACTGTTAAGAGGTGATGGGGTCATGGGCACTCTACCCTCCTAAGTAGGGCAATCCATCTGTGGGTTAGTGGGTAATTAGAGCATTTGTTATTGTTGTAGTCATGGTTTACAAGGGTACAGATTTAATACAGGACACATAATTTATAGGATTTTATAATATTCACCCAAAAAGTCAAATGTAGAAGAGTGCAAGAGATCTGTCCACACACTAGTGACCCCAAGAATGCAGCTGAGGGCCTGGATCCCACGGCAATGTCCTGCATGAGTCCAGCTGAAGACCTAGAGCCCATGGCAAGGTCTCAGGAAAGTCCATACCAAGGATCTGCGCTGGGAAGGCCCAAAGGTCAGTGGTGGAAGCTAGAAAGTCTGTGCCAGTGGGATGAAGGATCTGGGCCAGCAGGCTGAGGGATCTGCACTGGGGCCAGGAAAGGATGCTCAAGGTAAGGACCAGAGCTCCCCCAAAAGAACCACTGCCATCCTCAGTGACAATGAGGACCTGAGCTCCTCTGATGATAGCAGCCAAGTTCATATCAGGAAAGCCAGTGTGATGAACTTTGCCAGGAGAACCAACAGCACACCATCTTCCCCTCTGGTTCTCTTTTATGCTATTGGCAACAGTCCTCAGGCGGGCCTTCTGCACCCAGCACCACACTCAGTTCAGCTGGGTGTTACAAGTTGCCCATTAGTTCATCCACCACAGTTATAAAAGCCAGTTTGCCTGTCTCTTGTCATGGTTTAGATCAAGTGTGACCCTCCAACACTCTCATGCATTCAGAGGCAGGGTTTTGGAAGGTGATCACCCACAGGGGGCTGAGGCTGACTTACTGTTAGGAGGTGGTGCCTGGTTGGAAGAGGCGGGTCCCTGGCAGCCAGACCTGGAAGGATTTATCTCTGTCCCTGCTCCTCTCTTGCACCTGCTTCCTGGCCGCTGTCAGGTGAGCAGCTTTCCTCTGAAGCCTTTTCCCCTTTCACCATGCTGTTTCTGCACTGCGCCTCCAGAGCATGGATGGAAACCTCCCTAAACTGTGAGCCAAAGTAAATCTCTCCTCCTTCATGCCTGGGCATCAGATACTGTGTCAGTGATGAGACAGTGAGCAGGACAGCACCCTTTTTCACGTGATGCCCTGTGCTGTCTCAGGACTCTGCACACTGCCCTCCAGGAAGCCTTCCCAGACACAGCACCTTGACTTTGGACCTCCAGAACTGTGACGACAATAAACCATTGTTCTTCATAAATCACCCCTTCTGTGGTATTCAGTTATAGCAACAGAAATTAGGCTAAGACTGTCTCACCTGCTTTTACAAAGCTCTGACTCACTGCAGAGCTTGCTTAAGGTTACACAGCCAATATGGGAAGACAGACTTCCTCCTTTTACAACCGAGTTGCATTCCTGCAACTAGATTGTTAGATGAGTTGGTTGCTAAATGAGGAATTGTGTATTGTATAACATCCAGAACAAAGAAATGGTCAAAACAAACTCCAACTTTTTGACTTTGCTTTTATTTGCATGGCTCTCACCTGCAGTACTGTAGTATATACCAGCACAAAATCACAGTACTGTACAGTACAGTCAGCAGATTTAAACACTGTATCAACAAGATGTGCTGTGCAAAACAGAGGCACTGAGGCCATATGAAAAAGATGTACAAAGCTGTACAAAACAGAAGGATGAGTCTTGTCTGAACAGTGCACCATGGTCTTATGCCTGAACAGGTGGGTCGTTAAGCCAGGAACATCTGTAGCTTAGCCTGGGTGGTTTTCTGTAACTTCAGGTTATCCTATAACCTCCAGAGGGATCAGTTCAGTATTCTCTCCTCTCTCACCAAATGCTTAAGTTTTTTCTATTATGGCAAGTGTTTTTTTTTTGGGGGGGTGTACTAGGAATCGAACTCAGGACCTTGAACTTGTCAGGCAGGCGCTTGGGCCACAGAGCCTTATCCCAGGCCAGCCAAGTGTTTGAATACTTCCACAGCCTCTAAGCAGATTTAAACCTTGAAACTTCAAGGACAGATTATAGATTATCTTCTTAAAATACCTTCAGCAGTAACACTGGCTTCTTTGCAAATCCCTGCTAAGGTTCCAGTGTGCTCATTCTCAAAAACCTTCCCTTGTGTGTAATGGCAGAGCTTGATAAAGAAGATCCTTCCTTTGTTTTCTCACTAGCTTTGCAAACCCGTGTGCAGCTCCTTGTGCTCCTGTGTTAGGCCTTTGAAGGAACAGAAGTAAACAAGACATGGTTAGGCTGCTCATGCTAGAGTTCGCTGACCTTTCACTGAAGGGTTACTCCACGTGAGACACTATGTCAGAGTCGTGCATGCATTTCCGAGTTGATCCTGATGGTCTGAGATAGACATTGGTATCATTATATTCTGGCTAAGGCTTGCTCTGTCTTCTTCAGTGAAGGCAGACAATCCTCGTGGGTGGCCCCTGTGTTGGTAGAGGACCAGGCCACCTCTAACACAAAGCCTTGCTTGTTTTTACCATCTGGAAATAACCCTGTCCTCTTCTGCATCCTGGGAGAGCCCTGACTCCCCTCTGTCTGGAGTTTTGGCTCTGTGTACACCTACCTCCCCGCTAGGCTGTGAGATTCTTAGCTGTAGGGACATAAATGGTATATATTGTGCTCATTGCTGAAGCCTCAGCATCCCAGGTGCTCAATATGTGGAGGGAACAGACTTGTGACGAGGTATGCTTAGGATCCAAAGCCTCATCTGCAAGGGACATGGTCTGTACTTTCAACACATCTTCTCTACACCCCTCTGCCTGTCAAGAATGGAAGAGCCAAGTTTAATGCTTTGAATTACTGGAAAAAAGGAGGAAAAAAAAAATCCATCAAAGTGTCCAAAGCCGGGTGTGGTGGTGCTCTCCTGTAATCCCAGCACTCAGGAGGCTGAGGCAGGAGGATTGCTGTGAGTTTGAGACAAACCTGGGCTACCAAGTGAGCTCAAGTTCAGCCTGAACTGCATAGTGAGACCCTGTCTCAAAAAAAAAAAAAAAGTGTCCAGGTACAAGGTGCAGGGCTGGAAGCTCCTGTTGGGGAAGGAAAGGACCTTATGAGATCTGCTGACCATGTGTCAAGGGCACAGGGGTTGCTGGTCCCTCCCTGAGTGCTGGCAGGGTGTCCTTTGGGCTACACTATGCTGAGATTGGCAGCTGGTGGAGGTGCCCCCAGGTCCAGGTGGGTAGATGGTGCAATGGTGCAATTTTCAGCTCAAGTACTGGGTAGGTAAAAGGTTTGGAGCAGCCATGGGTTTAGCATAAGAATCTGCAAAACAAAGGCCTCAGCTCTGGAGGCTCAGTGAAGTTCAGGAGCTGAATTATAGCTTCACCCCACACACCTGGAGTAGCAGACTCTGCCCCAGGAGGAGTGAAGGCCGAAGCATGAACGTCTGGGTAAAAAGGCCTCTCTGCGCACACAGAGACAACTCACAGGTGCTCTGACAGTCTCTTCTTGCCACACTGAGGGAGCACTCAGGTGCTGGGCACTTTGCTGGGTGCTGGGAACCCAGTTGTTCCAGGCAGTGTAGTCTCTGGCCTTGATGAGCTCAGTGGAAATCATAAATATTAATCATAACTTTCTCACAAGAAGAAACTAGCTCTGATGAATACTCCGGAGGAAAACTCAGAGGCTTGGGTGCATCGAAAAGGCAGCGCTCTTGTGCAAGTGGCCAACTCAGGCCTCCTGGAGGAGAGGACACTCCTTGCATTGGAATGTCCTCTTCATGTCCTTGCTCCCACTGAAATGTGTCACTCCCTGAGGCCATTGTTTCCTCTGTGCGGCTGGCTTTCCCTCACCTCCGCCTCTGCGCCCCATATCCCGCACTGCCCAGGGCAGGGAGAGGTCAGCACCCTTCTTGGATGCTCTCAGATGTCATTCATCATTCCTCCCTCCCCTAGAAATGCCAGTTCCCTTAAAACACGTCAGCAGGCCACACCACCTCTCCCTGCTGCAGGTGTGCGCAGCCTCAGGGGCTGGCCCGGTGGCCTCAGACTGACTGGAAGCAGCAAGCTAGGACCTCAGGTGTACAAAGGCGAGGGCATGAACATTCAGCCAACAATCTGGACGAGCCGGGAGGAGAGGTCCTCATCAGTTGTGCCCTCAGATGAAAATGCAGTCCAGCCAGCGTCTTGATTTCAGCCTTGTAAGGCCCTGAGTGGAGAACTCACCTAAACCATGCCAGGCTCAGGAAACTGTGAGGGGATAAACTGTGTGCTGTTTTAAGTCATTACACGTGTGCTGATTTACTGAACCACAGTAGAAACAAGCACAGCCGCTCATCTTTTCATTTGCTTTGTTTTCATGTTTGTGCCACAGTAGCATTGTAACTTGCATTTTTCAAAATATTCAGGGGCCATTTATTTTCATAGTGAGCAGGTGGATCTTTGCTTCCACATGAAAACTTGCTTCTCTTTATTTGTTTGTTTATTTTGTGGTTTTGGGGATCTACATCTTTATCCAGTATCATTATTATTATTTTTTTTGAGAGAGAGAGAGAGACTGAGACTGCAACTTGCTAAATTGCCTAGACAGTGCTCAAACTTGTAATCCTCCTGCCTCAGCTTCCCTCGGTGCTGGGATGACAGCACATGCCACCATGCCTGGGGTGATGTCTCCTGCTTTTGTGCTCACTGCTATTGTCACTGCAACCTGAAGCACAGGGCTCACCATATATGCAGAATTAATGAATGAATCTAACTTTTCTTGGAAGATGCAGCCATCTTGGTCTGATTTTGTTTGTTTAAATTTTCTAGAGTTGTAGATACCTGAAATATTTCACTTGCCTCTTTAATAGAAGGGAAGCAACAAGGCAAGCATAGCGATAAGCAGGAAATAATTATTTTTCTACCCCTAAAATGAGGTAAATAGGGGACAGGGGCCATTGTGACAAACCAGGATGTCGGCTACATAGCTCTAGTTGAGGGCTGCTTTGGGGGTGATTCCATGGTTTGCTCCAAAACTTATGCTGAAATTCCCCTTCTGAGATATTAAGAGGTGACCTGAGCTGTACCCTCTTGAGCGGGTCTATCAGTGGATTAATAGATTGATGGGTTAATGGCCTATCTCGAGAGTGAGTTTTGAGATTAAGGCCAGTGTAGCTATAGATCTGTCCTGTGCTTCTGGGCTCTCACTGTGTGGTGCTCTGAGCTGCCTGGAGACTCTGACAATGCGAGCACCATCACCAGACACGGCCCCCTTGCACCTGGACCAGAATTGTGGGTGCTCCAAACAAAACCTCATTGTTCTCTTTAATAACTCACCCAGTCTGTGTTATTGCCGTATCGGTGACAGAAATCAGCTCAGATAAATGCTATGGGCTCAGTTTTGCCAAACTCTCTGTATTTAAAAATGAGAACTAGGAAATTTCCTGAGTTTTAAATGTTTAATTTTGTTAAAACTTCACAGTGAAAAGAAAGGGAGAGCTGCAGGATAACTTGGTCCCTAGGTCTCCAGTTTTCCCTTCTGCAGAGTGGCAGGGGCTGCGGCACTCGGTGGGAGGCTGACGGGATAAACTGAATAATCATAATGTGGTAGGCAGAGTTAGAAAGAAAGGCCCCCCGAGTTCCCGCCTGCTCACTGGTTACCCATCTAAACACTAATGGAAAGGGATTCGCCACTGAAGTACAGCTGACCCTGAGGTAAGGAGACTGACCTGGAAGGTTTGATTCAACGCAGCTTCAAAGGCAGAGCTTTCTTGGCTGTGCAGAAGGGAAGTCAGGGAAGTCAGGAGCGCAGGCGGAGTTCGATGTGTCACTGCTGGCTTATAAGGAGAGGAGGCATCGCGACAGGCAAAAGCGAAGCGCAGCCAGCTAGCAGAAGGCGAGGGCCCTTAGTTCCACTCCTGCTCCCGGGAAATGGATTCTGGCAAGCACCCGCACAAGCCTGGGAGTGTCCTTCCCAGCCAGGCCTTCGGGTAAGAGTGGACACTGCATGACATCGTGATCGCAGCCTTATGAGACCAGGCAGAGGACCCAGTGAGAGCTGCACCTAGAATTATGACACTTACAGGAGTTAGGAGGCGGTAAATGTGTGCTGCTTCAAGCCACTAAGTTTGTGTCAACTTGTCATTCAGCAACGGAAAATGAGTGTGTGCAACCATGGGGCTTTGTGGTGCTGAGGCTCCAGTCCATATTTTTCAAATTATAGCCCTAATTACCATTACTGCTGCCACGGAGGATGGCAGGCTAGGGAACCGCGGGCCCTGCAGCTGAAAATAATACAGACCCCCGGAAAATGCATGTTTTAAGACTTGTAACATCATCAAGGAGAGAATGAGAGGGCTCAGAGTGTGTAGGTGAGGAATTCTCTCTGCCACACAGACTGGAATGCAGAGCCACAATGCAAAGCTACCCCATACTCCAGCTTTTCTCCTGAGAGTGCTTGCCAGATGCCATGACCCTGGCCTCACGGGGCACACAGACTGAGAGACAGCTAGTGCTTCCCGCAGCACATCGCCCCACCTGCTGGTCAGCTTGGCACTTCTTCACTGTAAGAGTGGATTACAGAGGAATTAACATTTTCCCTTTCTGCACACTCTGTGTCTCCCCAGCCTCCCATCAGGGGCTTCAGAAGAAAATGGACTTCTTTGGGTTTTTTTGGTACATACCAGGAGTTGAACTCAGGACCTTGTGCTTGCCAGGCAGGTACTTGTACCGCTGAGCTATCTCTCCAGCCCCAAAATGGACTTCTTGAATCTACTGCTTAGAGAACAATCTTATCTAAATGTGGAATGAGACTTCAACTCTCACTCAGGTCTGCCGCCAAAATTCATCTACTGGATGACTCAAAATACCTGAAAAGCTCAGATTTTGATTTACATGTCACCAACAGCTGCCTGAGGCAGGTACAGTTTTTTTTTTTTTTTTTTTTTGTCTAGGAGGAGTTCCACCTTCACCTGACACTTTGAAAAACTTCCATGAGTAAAATTCCAAGGAACAAAAAGGTAAAATAAAGTTTAAAGAGGAAAGAGGGTGTGGGGGTTGGCGGATGCAGCTCCAGTGGTAGAATGCTTGCCTACCAGGCACAGGGACCTGGGTCCCAGCCCCAGTGCGGCACTCAAGGAATGAATACATGAATAAATGAAATTAAAATTAGTAAATGGAACACAAGAACTTTGAAACAGAGAAATGTATAATAGAAACTGCAAAGTAATGACTGTAAACGTGCTTAGCAGGACTGCATGATGGTGAGGCTATGGGCAGGGAGTAAGCAACTGTGAGGAATAATCAGGTCGATTTGAAACAACTTCTAGGAAGGAGAAGTATAATTAATGCCAAAAGCTCAGTGGATGAGCTTAACAGGAAATTAGACACAGTGGGGGAGAGACTTTGTGATCAAGATGTTAGATCTGGGAAAGATATTCAGAACGGAGCACACGGAGACCAAGAGGTGGCAAATCTGAGGGACGAGTGTACAAACACAGAGAACCGCGGAAAGACCCACACGCACCTGTTATGGATTATGAACTTGTGTCCCCCTAAAGGTCATATGTTGAAATTCTGACCTCCAGTGGGACGGTGTTAGGAGGTGGAACCTTTAGGAGATGACAGGTTACTGGAGTGGAACTTTCATCCCAGGAATCGGTGTCCTTATAAAAAAACAACAGGAGAGCTTGCTTTTCCCATGCTGCTCTCCCCTTGTGAGGACACTGCAGGAGGAGAGCTACCTGCAATCCAGGGAGTGAGTCCTATCCAGGCGTGGCATCTGCTGTCTCCTTGACCTTCACTTCCAGTCTCCCCTCTGGATCTGTGAGAAAGGAGGGCTTGGTGGATGAGCTACCTCATCTAGGGTCATTTGTTATGACAGCCAGATCTGGCTAAGACAACAGTGAATCTTTTCTTAGAAGGAAAAGACCGAGTGCAGCAGAATACTGGAAGAGACAAGAGCTGGGAATTTTCCAGAAATAGTTAACATCACCAACCTACAGATTCTAGAAGCCCAGTGAATCCCAAGCAGGATAAATAAAAGGCTATGCATAGCTGGACACATCATAAAGAAACTTTAGAACATTGAAGAGATCTTAATGTCGGCCTGTGTGTGTGCGTGTGTGTGTGTGTGTGTGTGTGGTAGGGGGATTACTTCAAAAGGGTTGTACAAAGCACATTTCAAAAGCAAAACAAGAAGAGTTGCACTGAGGCTGTCAGCTGTATTTTTTAAATAGCAACCGAGGAAGCCGCAAGATAGGAGAATTGATAACTTTGCTCTGCTGAGAAAATATAAAATGTGCTTTAAGAAAGTATAAAATAAAAACATCTCAGACAAACAGAACTGGAGAGACCCTTACTAAAAGAAGTTTTATGGTTTTTTGTTTTTGTTTTGCTTTGTGTGTGTGCATGCACAATGATGCGACTGTTGCTATTTTGCTGCCTGCTGCTGGCTGTGCCATGAACTGTTGTTTCTCCTCTGTGATGCACTTCCACCTTGCCACCCTGCCTTGGAACCAGTTGACTTTGGACTGAAACCTCTACAAACTGTGAGCCAAAATGAACCTTTCCTCCTTTAACTTGTGGGTATCAGATATTTTGTCTCAGCTATGAGAAAAGTAACTAAGATATCAAAGGATTGATAATAAGAAGCTGTGATCTGTTTCTCTTACCTCTAAGGAAAGTTCCTCCTTCTGGGGCCATGCTTCTATTTTGTTTTGTTTAATCAGTGTTTTATTTTAGCTCTGTAGTTCTCTATCTCTTAGGTACTTTCTCCTTGCTGGCACAAAAACCCAACAATCACTAGTTAAAGGAGGAAAGAATTATTTTAGTTCACAGTTTGTAGAGGGTTCAGTCCATAGTCAGCTGATTCTGAGGCAGAGGGGCGTGGCAGGGGGAAAGCAGTTCCTGGCATGGCAGGAAGGAGGCAGGAAAGGATCAAGGGAGGAGGAGGGAGATACACCGGTCCAGGCCATGCCCACAGTGACTCACCTCTTCCCACCAGGGTTCACCTTCCAACATCACACCCAGCTATAAATCCATCGATGGACTAATCCAGTGCTGACTTTTACACGGCCATAGATCCACTGATCTCCATAAAGCCCCACCTATAAGTGCATGAGGCTTTGGGGGAATCTAGGTATAAACTATAACACTCTCTCTCTATAATACTCTTATATTTCAGAATTTACCAGTCCATGTTACATGAACATTTATACCTGTTAACCACCCCGTTTAACTTCTCAGTATAACTATTTCACTATTTTAGTGCCTTATTGCTTACTTTTCTAACTTTAAAAATTATATAAACAAAGCCAAGTTTATTATCAATTATAAATAGCATTTGTGTTATTTTCCTATTCCTGCTTTCACAAATGATGATAAATGTGTACATCAAAACAAATTATTTTTTTACAGTTCTAGAGGTGAGGAGTTCTAAACTCAGGTATTGGCAGGGCTGCTCCCTGTCTGGAGACCCAGGAGAAGACCTATGTTTTTGGCTTTCCTAGCTCCTAGAGGACTCCTGTCTTCCATTCCAGCTTCAAAGTCAATAGGACAACATCTCTCTTCTCTCTGACCTCCTGTAAAGACCCTTGTACATAATAAACCCATACAAATAATTGCCTCACCTCAAATTCCTTAATTTGATCACACTTACAGAGGTCCCTTTCACCATCTCAGGTAGCTTATCCTGGAGATCAGTGGACATCTTTGGGGGTGCATTCTGGTTTCTAAACAATACATTCTAGGTTATTTGGGACCATTCCATTATGCTCCTGTCTTCCTTGAAAAGTCTTCACACAGCCCCTCTCATTCTCATAAATGTCTCAATGTGAATGAAAAATGTTAAGAACATCTTACCTATCTAGTGCTTCCTATTTTTTCCACATTATAACATGCAGAAAATGATAACATTTTTGAAGGTCCTTGGGATAAAAGAACTAGAGCTGCTCATGACTAGAGGTAACTGGCTCGGGAGCCCAGCACTTTAAGATCCACCTGGATTCCCCAAGGGGCTAAGACATCAATATCTCAGCACCCCTCTGACCCATTTATGGCCACCTCACATCACTGGGTCTTTATGTTACAGAAATATACGTTTACAGCCTGCTACTTTGATCTACTCCTGGGGGGCAGCACGGTTCTAAGGAGACACGTGGGTGGGTCTTTTGCATGTGTGACCATGCTCCTACAATTGTGATCCCATCTGCAGGTGAATACGGATGTCTGACAGGTGTATTCTTTCAAATCCCTTTCACATATGCCTCCCCAATATCTCTGTCCCTACAGAATGTGTCACCCCTTGAGCAATCTCCCAGACCTCAGAGCATTGGTGTTGGTGGCAGAGCGGTCCTCTTTAATCACTGGAAGGATGAGATCTTGAATAGCTTACAAACTTTTTCCTGGGACCTGAGATTACACATATCAATTACTTTTTAAATAGATTTCTTCTATTTTTGCAGCAAAGGCGATTATTTAATTGAGTCACCCTCAGAAGCTGGATGCAGAGACAAGCAAGTTTTTTGGGGCCGGCAGTGGCCACTGAGTACACAACTGAGCACCAACCTGGAAGAGCAGGAGGGTAGAATAGTTATGCAGTTCCAGTTCCGGGTCTAGTTCCGGGTCTCTGGGGGGCGTGGTGCTGGTATGATTTAGTGCAGCTATAGAAAGACTATAAAGCATGGGCTCAGCTTGTAAAAAAGGAACAAAAGTGTCTGACATTCTACATAGGGGACAAGCAGTCTTATGACAGCCTGGGGTGGTATCGAGTTAGATCACTATGACAATATTTGTAAGAAACAAACTCAAGGAAACAGAAATTTAAGCTATAAAATGGCACTAGAACACAAAATGGCATTGGTTTAGTTTTCTTTCCCATATCACTGTATATTTTGTTTATCCCCCAAATACTATTGGTAAAATGTGTTATGATCATTTCTTCCTTTCAAATCATCACATGTCACAATAAGAGTCAAAGTATTGTTTTGGGCTAGAGGCACCTTGTCATACTGGTCTGGCAGCAGCAGCAGCAGCAGCAGCAGCAGCAGCAGCAGCAGCAGCACTTTTCCTAAGCATCCATCTGAGGTTTGTTCCCCTAGGAGGCGCCCTTTTTTAATGGCTGCTTTTCCCTTCTTCAGCTCTGGCTCACTTCCTTCACAGAACACTTTCTCTGAAGTCACCAGCATATGGTATTCTGATGGTGTCTGGCCTCTTAATAGCAGTTTTATCTTTTCTAATTTCCATTCCCAAATTAAGGATTTTCAAATTCATTTTCAGGACTTGCAGCTATTTCATGAACTCTTACATTATGTTGCTACAGCTTACCAAATATTTTAAATTTTAAGAATTATAAATGCTTCTACTATAGCAAGTAATTACTCAAACCACCCACAGAAGTTCCGTGAGTGGGAACAAAGGCATTGCTGTCTGGATACTGGTGAAAGTGGGGAGACGAGCGGTGGCCTGGTACTTGTCTGTGGTCCTAGCTCTCTAGGAGGTAGATTGCAAGTTCAAGTCTAGCCTGAGCAGCTTAGTGGCTCAGTGAGAGCTTGTCTCAAAATAAAAAATAAAATAGAAGGGCTGGGGATGTAGCTCAGTGTGAAGGCCCTAGACTCAGTCCCCAGTACTGGGGACTACATTTAACCTGAGTATGTTAATACTCATCAGGGCCTCTCAGAATATCGCTCAAGGGACTGAAGGTCTCAAGGTAGTTGCTCGGATATTGAAAGCAAAGAGGAGACATGTGGGCAGTAGAGTTAGGTGAGATGAGATCTTTAGTTTCACACTTTTTCTTGTCTATTTTCCTAGAGTTTCATTATGCACACAAGCAATAAGACACA
Source organism: Dinomys branickii (assembly GCA_004027595.1). Classification (NCBI taxonomy): domain Eukaryota; kingdom Metazoa; phylum Chordata; class Mammalia; order Rodentia; family Dinomyidae; genus Dinomys; species Dinomys branickii. The sequence goes on along the minus strand of PVLD010015579.1, from coordinate 35,572 downwards.
TCCCCTCCTTCTTATATAAAAGCTGTATCACTGCTCTGTTCATTTGGTCTAAAGTGCAATTCGTGTCCAGTATCTCCTTATTAATTTTTGGTCTAGTTGATTCATCCATTGTTAAAGGTAGGACTTTCTCCTATGAGTATACCACATCTATTTCTTCCTTTAGGTCCATTAATATATGCTGTATGTACTTAAGTGTCAGCATTTTGGGTACATATATACATACATATAATTGCTTTTTTTTTGTTTTTTTGGTCTTTTTGAGACAGGGTCTCACTACGAAGTTTAGGCTGGCCTTGAGCTCACTTTGTAGCCCAGGCTGGTCTCTCACTCATGACGATCCTCCTGTCTCAGCCTCCTGAGTGCATACATATAATTGTTACTACCTATTGATAAGTTATTGTTATTAAATAATAACCTTTGTGTCTTTTGAAGTCTATTTTTTGCATAATTTCAAAGAAAAATCTGCAGAAAGAGAAGCCTTGATAATCCATACCACTCAAATATACTGACATGTTGTCATCTATTTAAAAATCACTTATCATTTGAAAATATATTGAAAGGTAAGTGCAGCTCGACCTCAAATTCACCTTTCCAGCAGAAACCATAGATGAGATGTATATTCCTGGTCATAAAAGCAATACGTACTCGTTGAGATATACTACAGAAAAGACAGCAAGTGCAAAAATTATGATTATTTCAAAAACCCACCACTCAGGGGACTCTGTGCGGCTGCAGAATCATGCCGCTAGGTGGTGCTGCAGAGCAGAGGACGGAGTGGAACCTAGCGGGAGAGCCGCAGCACGTGACCTCGGCCTGGGCTCCGCGTCACGTGACGGGGCCCGGAAGCGGCGCGGGGCCGCCGAGAGGATGGCGGGGTGCCCGCGCTGAGCGCATAGGCTGAGCTGTGCGGGAGCAGGACCGGAGCCGAAGCCGGACCCGGAATCCAGGCGGTGAGTGTCCGCGCAGCCCGCTGGCGCGGTGGCCGTCTTGGCAGGGCCTCCTCGCCGTCCTCCGGCGCAGCAGATGCTCGGGTCAGGCACTGGCCCCGCGGGGCGGCGGACGACCCTCCCGGGGAGACAGAGCGGCACGGCCCTGGCGCTGCCTCCCTGCACCTAGCGAGGTCGGGGGCTTCCCGTCCCTTTTGACAGGTGGGGAATCAGAGGATCATGCAGACCAACATCTCAGGCTTTTTCAAGCTCGGCAAAGCGGCTCTCCTCTCGCGCGAGCCCCCCCATCCCCTTGCGGGAGCGGTGCCCCAGGCTTGCTAAAATGGGACTTCGGGTCACAGTACCACACCTGCAAGACCCTGGGAAGTCGTCGGGTGCAACACCCTCCTCAGACAGTAGCGGAAACCGAGGCTGGGGAAGCGCTGGCTCGGAGGTTGCTCGAGGTCACCCAGAGTGGCTGGAAGCCCTGTGTCCCCGGGCTCTCGCAGCCGCTGGCCTTGGCCACGCCGCCTCCCAGACGTGCGAAAGGCACCGGTCCAGCTCCTCGTAGTCCTCTGCTCCTTTAGCTCTGCCTTCCCCACGCCTGGGGTTAGATTGGCTCTGGGTGCGGCTCCCCGCTTGCACACGATGTTTTCTGCGAACTCATCATTCAGCCGGCTTGGTTGCTAAGTGTCCTGCAATTTGTGTGAGTCCTATGGAAAACAGGAAATAGGATCTGGAGCATAACCCTGGTTCGGCTGTGGTGGAGGAGCGCCTGGGCATTAACCGGAGAATGGGAAGACCTGTGCTTTGTTTTTTCTGTACCTTGGCCGATTGAAATGGATGTTTTGCAGTTCTTTGAGGCTCGTTGCAATAAGATAGCACGACATAGTGGAAAGAAAGGAGATGAGGCCAGGGGATCTTGCTGTAGCTTTGCCAGTTACTCAGCTGCCCTAGTTCACTCTCATCCTCCCCTGGATGTAGGTCCTCAGTCTGTACCATGACAGGGTGACTCTTTTGGGCTCTGACATTCTCTGAATCTAGGTATTTTCTTTTTTTTATCCAGAGTAATTAATTTTTCTCCCTGTGTACATGAAGTACCAGCCTGCAGTGCAACAAGACTTAATCCACTTGTCCAGAAAGCAGTTTCCTCTGCTTAGTGTTTGACGTGAGATTCTCCTCCTGTCTTCCTGTCTGTATTATGTCAAAGCTGAATACTGACAGCCAGATGTAATTTGGCTTTTGTGATCAGGGCCTTCGTTGGACTTGTCTGGTACCAAGTTTCCAGTATTACTCACATGTATACTTTTCTTTAAAACGTCTCAAGGTCAAACACTAAGAGGCTGTGTGCAGTGGATTCTGTTAAGTGGTTAAGTTGCTGTGTGCCTGTTCTTTGCTTGTGTCCTTTATAATTGCCTGCTCTTGAGTCCTTGTGTTTTCTTTAAACCGTGGAGCTGTTCATCTGGCCTTATCCCCCTGGCTGCCCAAAGTGCTCAGAGCTGTCTTTGTCTGTTCTCAAAACTGTGTGAGGAAGAGGTTCCGTTTGCTTTCTAATATTGCAGAGACTGCAACTGGGAACATCGACAGAAATGCCAGAAGGGAAGTGGTTTTTGAGTGAGCGTGAAGACTTCTAAAGAATTAGTTGTCTCAGCTGGCGATATAGCTCAGTGGCATAAGCACCTGCCTGGCAAGTGCAAGGTCCTGAGTTCAATTCCCAGTATCGCCAAAAGAACAACAACAAAAAAGAATTAGTTGGACTGGGGATATAGCTCAGTGGAATAAGCGCTTGCCTAGCAAGCACAGGGTCCTGAGTTCGATCCCCAGTACCGCAAAAAAAAAAAAGAAAAAAGAATTAGTTTCTCCTGCAAGGGAGCACAGAGCCTGGAGCTTCTGGCCATAGTCACTGGGTAATTACCTTGGAGACGCCACAGATCAAAGAACTGTGTCGGATAGAAGGTTGGCCTGGTAGTTTTAAGTTTTCCCCTTTTTGATTCCCTCTCCGCCATAAAGGCCTCAGTTCCTTAACTGTTTCATCTCTCAAGGGGCAGGTGCTAAAGGCATCATTGCTGTTAATGATACGTTTCTTCTTTCCCCCCCACCTGAAGCGAGACCCAGCACTGTGGCTGGGTGAGCAGTCTCTTGTTTGTGCTTTTGCTGGCATGGTGCTGATAACCCTTCCAGAAGGGTGTTACTGATTAATACTGCTAGCACTTAGAGCAGCATTTCTTTTTCCCATTAAGAAACCCTCTCGGAGTCTGTGTACCCGCAGTCCCCCAGGATTTGAGAATATCCTGTACTGCCCTCATTTGGCCAGATCTTTCTGAGGTAAGCACAGAAATGCACTTGTGTGTAGTAATTGTGGGGTCCCCTGGATGGGGCCTTTGGAGGGTGCCAGAATGGAAACCACAGGTTGCTGTGTTTGTGCTGTGCTGCCCCCTGCCCCTAACACATTTTTCTTGGAAGCTGGGATACTGGGCCAGCTCTCAATGACCGTCTTTTTCGGGAAAGGCTCAGCTCTGCTTCTCTTTTCTGTGAAGCCAGAAATCTGCCCTTGTAGGCTCCTGAGGTGTTTATGACACTCAGAGCACTGTTTCCAAGTGTCTGTAGTGAACCTCCTGGCTTTCCGTCCATGAATGTCTCCACAGTAATAATCACAATTGTTTCCATCATGAGGGTCCATCATGGCCAGGCATTATACATAATATTTATCTTCCTAGCGATACTGTGATGTTGGTGTTATCAATGATATCTTTCAGGTGAGGGAGTTAAGGCAAAAGGAAATTAAGTAACTTGCTCAGAGTTGTACAGATGACTCCAAACAAAGTCCTTCCCACAATACTGGGGATTGAAGGAAGGGTCTCGCAGTGAGCTACACCCCCAGTCCTTTTCTATTTTTAAGTTTTGAGACAGCGTCTTATTAAACTGCCCAGGCTGGAGTTGAACTCATGCTCCTCCTGCCTCAGCCTCCTGAGTATCTGGGATTACAGGCAGTTGTTATTGTGCCCTGCCAACTGCGGTAATTTTTACCATGCACAGTACCTGCTTCTTAATCTTGCCCCAGACTCTGGGGCCACTTTTGTTCCGGAGATTTTAGAGAGGGTAGGTAATGTGTGGTGTGGCTGAAAGAACATTGGACTGGAGCTCTGGTTTGCTGCATTCTAATCTCCAGTTTCCTTTCACCAGCTGGGGCCTGGGCGGGATAGTCTCTCTGGGTGGGCCTTGGTTTTCTTACCTTTAATTAGGAAGCTGCAGCAGGATCTTCTCTGAGGTCACATGAGGTCGTAACCCTTACTGGCCTTTGTCATTGTAGATAAAAAGTGAGGTGTTTGCCTTCTCAGCGGCTGCCGTGCAGGACCTGCTGAGGTCAGCAGCCGCCCTGGGCTGCCCTGGCCTGGGGCCAGTTCAGGCAGGAGTCTTGGTTCTTGGGTTGTACTTTGGTGGGGGCTTTGATGGAATCCTATGTGATGCTGTTGGGAAAACAACTGATACAGAAGTGATCAGCTTTCACTGGCCTCCTGCAGACCGCAGGTAGCCAGCCAGTCTATGTCCTTGCCCCTGTCTTTAGAATTCCAGCCGTGGGGAAGAGAATATGTGTGGAGTGGGTTTGTTGCTCTTCTGGGTTCCAAAGTCCAGCTCAGGATAATTTCTTCAGAATAATGGACAGCACTTTTGGTTTGCAGATATCACCAATGCATGGCTCTGGTAGAAGCAAGGCCTGAGGTGTACCCATCACGATAAGTTTGGGGTTTTTGTGTAGTGCCTTATGTAAATCTACCTGTAGTTATGTCACCTAGAAAGCTGATTAAAAATACAAGGCATCTTGAAGTGCATTGTGGAGTCAGGTTGGGCCCAGAAATCTCTGATTTTTTTTTTCCTTTTTCTTTTCATTTTAATCTGTTTAACTCAGTATATTCCAAGATATTATCATTTCAACATATAAATAGTACAGAATTATAAAGTCATAAGATATGTCACAATTTTTTGTACCAAGTCATTGAAATCCAGTGTGTAGGCATTTCAGATTGACAGACCAGATTTCATGGTACAGCTTTAGAATATTTTAGCATCTCTTGAGTCTTAATCTGCCTTTAATGTGAACAAACTCAGTCATTAAAAAAATTGAGTTTCTGGAATGATAGAAGTGTACTTAGCATCTAATGTGGGGCTCTTAATTCTGTACCAAAGTACTAAAATAACGATGGGGTTGGGAATGTGCTACTCTTCGGTGGGTAGGTTCTGTTCTTCTGAACCCTGATAGACCAGACCATTTTAAAATGGAAAGAGTGTTAGAATTTCAGTCTTTTCCTTAAAAATATCACTACAGAATTCTTAAAAAGTCCTCACCTCTCTAAACTGAATACATGATTTTTTTTACCCCCCAATTTAGTTGGTAAACATATTTTCTATGCTCCATTCATTGCACAAAGTGGTTCCACCTGCTCATTTTTAGTGCCAGGCATAACAGGTCGTGTTTTGTAAAGAGAAAGTCTTACCTACTGATACATTTGAAAGTCAGTGTGTATAATGAAAAAGAAGGAAATCTGTTATAGAGATAGTTGCTATTTCAGTGCAATTTTGGCTACATGCCCTCTCACCAACACCGTCCATTCAGAGTTTCCTAGCACTTCACTCTTTCGGGTCTCAATGCTTTATGGAGATTTTAACACTTGGACACCAGACTTCATCAAGGGAAGGGTGGCCCTGCAGGCCAGAGCCCCTTAGGCGTAGTCAGTGAACAGGAAGACACGGCCTTCGCCACCAGAAGGAGCACAGAAAGGGCTGGCTACCTCTCCGATGTTTGGATGCCTGCACAAGAGCTCCGGGAAAGGGCTTTTGCCTAGACTTTGTCAGGGATGAGAAATGCGTTCTCTCTTGGACCTCTCTATTCCATTTGGACAACTGTCTGTGGTTGAAGGTTCTTCCTTTTATCTAGCCAGACGAAGAGCTACAGTCCTTCATTTCCACCCCAAAGAACAAGTCTCATCCATACAATGACCTTTAGAGACAGTTTTTATGTCTCCTGATTTATTGAGCTGAACTTGATTCTCAGGGCCTCCAGCCATTCCTCACTTGGTTGTTCCCCCAGCCCTGCCGCCCTCATTGACCCAGCCTGTATCTCTGGATATACCAGTGTCATTATCTGTATTACAGTGTGCTGCCCAGGGCAGAATACAGTGTGTGGCTAACTGACCTGCGCTCTCATCTACCTGGCTCTCTGCCTTCCTAATGGAAGCTAGGCTTCTGTTTCCTTGTTTGATGTCCATTATTATTGACTTCTTTTAAGCTTATCATTAAACAAAGCCCCTAAGTAGCTTTTCTTTCTTTTTTCAGTTGGCACGCAGTTACTAAGTCACTTCGCCCACAACTTGCTGTTTCCTATTGCATTTCAGATCTATAGATCGCAGGTTTTTGCATTTTCTTAGCAACTTTCTCATGTGGGTAAGGTTAGTATTTGTGTACAATATGAACAAGAGTCTTTACAGTATTTGAAGTATATTAGCATCTGGACTGAGTATGCATCAGTGATTTCTTGATTGATGGGGAGGAACTGGTGAAATTTGCAGCATACAGAGTTCGTTTGAAAGGTGCTTGTCCTCAGACAATTTTGGTATATTGGAACAGACCAGACACCAGCTATTGTTTGCATGTTTATTAGTTTCTGTAATATTAGAACTGGAGAGGAGATGAGAGATATTTTAGTCTACACCTCCACCCTTTCTCCCTTTCACATTTGAAAACTAACATTCTATATAAAGAAGATTGTTTAAAGTTATAAAGCAAAGTGCTGATGGAGACAGGCTTAGAGCCCCGGCCTCTGACATACATACAAACTAACTTGCTAGCTTCTGCCTGCATAGGAAGAGGCTTTCAATTTCTAGTGTTAAGAAACAATAGGTTTTCCTCCCTGCCCAGAACTGGATGATATACTTGAGTTCCTCTAGAACTCGAAGAAATGAAGCCCTCTCCAGCAGCGAAGCAAGGCAAGATCCTGTCTGAGATTTGCAGGTCCTGCTGTAGTTTGAATATGGTTTGTCCCCACCGAAACTCATACTGGGGCTTGGTGTCCAATGTAAAGGTGTTGAGAGGTGGAGGGGTCTTTAAGAGATAATTAGGTCATGAGGGTTTGCTTCTCCCTCGTGAAGGGGTTAATGTAATTTCCAAGAGAATGGGCTGATTACTGTGAGAGTGGGTTGTTATGAAGTGACCCTAGTACCTCCCCTTTATCTTTCTCACCATGTGACCTCTCTTCCTCATGTGCCCACTGGCTTTCCATTTTTCTGCCATGCAACCATGGGGCCTTCCACAGAGGCCAAGTACATGCTGTTGCCCCACTCTTGGACAGTCTTGAGCCTTCAGGACAGTGGGCTTGTTTCTTTATAAATTACTCAGGCTCAGGTATTTTGTTATAGCAACAGAAAACAGACTTGGGTCTGTTACTGACTTTCCATCAAGTACTTTCCTTATGAGATGGTGTAGGGTCTTTCCTATGTTTCAGTTGGTGGGTATCTTAGTTACTTTTTCATTGCTGGGACAAAATACCTAATACCTACAAGTTAAAGGAGAGAAGGCTTGTTTTGGCTCACATTTTGTAGAGGTTTCAGTCCATAGTCAGTTGGCTCCAAGTCAAGGCCATGTGGCAGAGGATCATAGCAGAGGAGAAAGAGTTCATGATGTGGCACCAGGAAGCAGGGAGGGATGAGGAGGAGGAGGATGTATTCTGTTCTGGACAGCACCCACAGGGACCCATCCCCTCCCATGAGGCCTCATTTTCCAATGTCACACCCAGCTAAAACCCATCAGTGAACTGACCCAGCACCACACACCCACACTGCCCCAGTCACCTCCCAAAAGCCCCGCCTATGAATGCATGAGACTTTTGTGGGAGGGCATCTGGATCTAAGCTGTAACATTCTGCCCCTGGGCCCCCAAAGACTCGTGTACATCTGTTTATGCAAAATGCAAGTAGTTCATCTCTAAGAGTTGCCAAAAGCCCTAACAGTTTCAGCATTGTTGAAAAGTCCAAGTCCAAAGTCTCCTCTGAGATTTAAGGCAGAGTCTTGGCTGGTAGCCCCTGTGTCTTGGTTACTTTTCTCTTGTTGCTGGGACAAAATACTTGATACCCAGAATTAAAGAAGGAAAAGTTTATTTAGCCCACAGTTTGTGGAGGTTTCAGTCCATGCTTGGCTGGCTTCAAGGCAGAGTGGCACATGGCAGAGGGCAGCAGTTCATGGTGGCAGAAAATAGCAAAGGCAACAAGAGCAAAAGGGAGGAGCAGCGGCAGCCTCTTTCCCTCCCTTACACTGCATGCAAACTGTCTACCCCAGGGCAAGTGCAGCACTCACATCCATAATTCCAACATTGGACCATGGATCAATTATAAACTACAGAAGCCCACACTCGTGACTGCATGAGTCTTTGAGGGACATCCAGATACAAACCATGACATTCCACCCCTGGCCCCCTAAAGACTCAGGTACATCCCTTTATGCAAAAGACATTTTAGTCCATCTTTAAGAGTTGCCAAAGTCCTAACAGTTTCAGCATTGCTGAAAAGTCCAAATCCCAAGTATCTCCCGACATTTAAGGCAAACTCTTAGCTGTGAGCCCCTGTACAAATGAAAAGTTAAACACTTCCAACATTCAATGGCACAAAATAAACATTGCCATTCCAAAAGGTACAAATGGGGATACAGAGCATTGGGATCAAAGCAAGTCCAAAATCCAGCCGGGCAAACGTGATGTACTGGAGTTCCATGTTCAGCATTCTGAAGCAACCTGTGGCACATTTGTGAGCTCCAAAGGGCTTATGTGACTCCACCTCTATGGCATTTCTGGTGGTTACAGCTCCCATGGCTTCTCTCTTAGACCTTTTTTGCTTCCTCCTTGCAGGTTTCTTTAGACAATCTATGTTCCTGGCTTTTCCAAACTTCTGAGGTCTCCACTGCACCTTTCACTTCACATTCACAGCTTCATACACTGCCCTCTCTCATGTGCAGCTCAGCCTTAGAGCTAGCCACGTATGGCCTGAAACCTCTACAAACTGTGAGCTGAATAAACCTTTCCTGACTTCATTTTGGGTGTCAGGTATTTTGTCTCAGCAACGAGGGAAAAGTAACCAGGACACCCTGTAAGACTGAAAAGAAAGTTAAACACTTTGAACATACAGTGGCACAAGATGAACATTCCCATTCTAGAAGGTACAGGGGAATAGAGAGGAGTGGGACCAAAACAAGACCAAAGTCCGGTGGGTAAAGTGTTAAATTCTACAGTTCTGTGTCCATCATGCAGAGTAATTAATCTGTGGCAAGATGTAAAATCCAGAGGGCTTGGGTGCCCACCACTACGGCACTGCCAATGGTTGTGTCCCTCAGGGCTTCTCTTTTGGGCTGGCTTTGCTTACTCCTTCTGGCTTTGCTCACGTGATCCATGTTCCTCGCTTCTCTCTTCTAGGGTCTGCATTGCACTTTCAGCTTCACACTCACAGCTTCATACATTGCCTTCTCAGGAGCACACTGTCCGGCCTTTCAGGCCTTTTTCCTGAAATTTGGGTTGAATCCTTGTATTCTGCATGTGCCTAAAAACAGCACTATATGGATGATACCAAGGTCTGCCACCCATTAGAGCAGTAGCCAGGCTTCCATCTGTCTTGGCTGTAGGGGCTGAATGCCTGGATTGCTGAGCCCTGTAAACCCAATCCTAAGGAACAAATTTCCTAAGTCCCACCATTCTGGAACATGGTGCCTCAGAGCATAGTCTTTCACATTTGTGATTTTGACCCTGCAAAGAGTAGAGTCCTGCTGGTTCTTGTGATGCTCTCAGGCCATCTTTTCTATTGTCCTGTTCCTTCTCAGCAACGAAGTTCTTCTCTGTTCCACCTTTGTAGGGCACAACTTTACCAGAGTTTCCTTACCTAGCCAAACTCAAATCAAGAATCTCCCATCAAGCTCTGTTCACAGCATTCTGTGGTTGCTTCTCCAGCTGGCATCTCTGAAACTTTTCAGACTCTTCCCAAAAGCCATTTCCAAAGGCTTCTAAATCACATGGCCATGTATAGTTCCAGCAACAACCCCATTTCTGGTACCAAAATCTTAGTTACTTTTTCATTTCTGGAACAAAATACCTAATACTCACAAGTTAAAAAGGGGAAAACTTTTTATGGCTCACAGTTTATAGAGGTTTCAGTCCACAGTTGGCTGGCTCCAAGGTAGAGCAGCATGGCAGAGGACAAAGAGTTCATGACATGGCAGCAAGAAGCAGGAAGCGAGGAGGAGGAGGAGGAGGGATATACACTGTTCCAGGCAGCACCCACAGTGACCCACCTCTTCCTGCAAGCTCTCACTTCCCAACATTACCCCCAGCTAAAACCCATTAATGAACTAATCCAGTATCAGACATTCATGCCCTGGTACCACGTACCCATGCTCCAGTAACCTCCCAAAAGCCCCATCTATAAGCGTATGAGGTTTTGAGGGGGCATCTAGCTATAAGCCATAACAGTGGGAGGAAATGGATCCCCCGGTGCTGGGATGTGGCTAGTTTTCAGTAGTTTCCAGGAACCGGCCCTTTGAGGAGTCCTTAGTAGAGAGCTGTCTTTTAGCAACTGTTGTTGGGTATTCAAGTGTGTAGTGATTCAGATCTAGAATGCCCCCCTGAAGTTTTATGTGCTTAGAGGCGGGGCTTTCGGCAGGTGTTCCAAGTTCAGAGCACTGGGACACACACCTTCTGCTTTGCTGCGCCCTTCCTCTAGGAAGGGGCTCAGTGTTCATGTGTAAGATGAGGGATTAGAGTGGTCCCTGAAGATGCATTTAGCAGCATTCTCCAGGTCTTTGGGGGCTTCTACAACTCCCAGAGGGTTCCTCAAGATGTGTCTCTGAGCAGCCCTTGTTCCTGCTTTTCTGCAGCAACCTCATAAAGAGAATCCACCCATGGGACTCCACCCTTACCAACCTTCACCCACACACAACAGGAAGAGTTTCTTCTCTCACCATCTTTAAAAATTAAGCAAACTCATAAAAGTCAGAAGGAAGATGGTATGGGGAAAAAAAGGAGCGTGAGACCTTCCCTCCCCTTCATAAAGGTCACTGCTAACACTCCTGTAAAAGATGGGTTTAATGAGTCAAGGACAACATTTGTTTAATCAAAGGTTTATGTGATACAGAATCCTCCAGAAATGAAGACACAAGCTAGGCATGGTGGCAGATGCCTGTAATCCTAGCACTCCAAGAATTACAAGGTCGAGCCTAGCCTGGACAACTTAGATCCTTAGTGAGACCTTGTCTGAAAAGTGCAAAAGAAGCCACTGAGATTAGTCCTGAGAGGGAAACCCAGCAAGGCTTGAGTATTCACATTCTTGTTGGCCGCTCTGTGTCAGATTCCTTCCTCATAGCCAGGGATAGATGCTCTGGAACGAGGATCTTCACAGGGGAATGGCAAAGAGGAAAAGCGGCCTTTCTAGGTTTGGTGGCCTTGGGGCGAAGAGAGGCGCTCTGGTATCTAGGACCTGGCCTGGGGAGCGGGACTCTGGTACCTGTGCCTGGGCTCGGGGAGAAGCTGGGCTGGGCAGCCAGAGAGGAGAAATCAGAGGCTGCTGCTGAGGATGCTTCCAAAGCCTCAGGGCTCCTCTGGAAAGGCCCAGCGTAGTTAGAATCCTGAGCCCCAGCCGAGGGCGGTAGATGACAGATAAGGAGAGAGTCAGCGCCTCCAGCCCTCTCATGTCCTGGTCATTCTCTGAGCTGCTCCTAGCTGCCCCTTCTCACTACTCACGTTGGCAGCAAGGAGGGAGCCCCAGGGTGAGGAGAGGAGGCTTTCTGCTAAGTTCTTGTGTGGTTCTGGGGATCGATCCCAGGGCCTCAGGCCTTTAGCAACCACAACAACAAAAGTGAAGTTTTGGGACAGGGTCTCGCTGGGTTGCCCAGCTGGGCTCAAATCTGTGACTCTCTTGTGTTAGCTTCCCAGAGTGCTGGGCTTATAGACGTGTGCATAGTGCCCAGCTCCACATAGCCTCCGAAGAGCACAGGACAAGCCTGAAGTCATGGTGGAAAGGAGATCAACACTGGTGGTTCTCGAACCCAGTGGGGCGTTTGAACAGGATTGAAAGATCCAGAGGGTGGCCCTTCTCTCTTCTCCTGTCCCCTTTCCTCCTCGCCCATACTCCTCCTCTCTTCCTCCCTCCTGTCCTCTCCTCTCTTCTCACATCTTCCCTTTTAAAAATGATACTCAGGGCCTATTCATGCTACCACAGGCAGCAAGGTCACATGCAACAAGAGTCTTTGGTGAAGGTAAAGGAGAAAGAGGGTCCAGTGAGAAATACCCATCCTCTGAAAGCTTGCTCTTGGGAGAGATGTGGGACATAACTATTGTTCAAGCAATGAGCTCTGTGGAAGGAGCAGTTAACCCTGGCAGAAGGAACAGGGAAGGCTTCTTGGCAGTGTTTGCATCAGCCCTGCCTGCCTCAGCGTTGCCTCACATCTGCTTTATTCAGGTGCACCCTGACAGACTTACACACTTACGAGTGGCGCGCACTGGGAAGGTTGGGAGCGCCAGCTGAGCGAGCTCAGCCTGCTCTGGTGTACTTTGCACCTCTTGGATTTCTCTTGGTACCAGGCGTTCTGGTTGTACTTAATCTGCGGTGCAGCTGGCATAGGGAGTGACTGTGACCATGGCTGCTCCCACCTCAGAGCCCACCCCAGGCTTGGAGCTCAGGGCCCCAGCTGCTACAGGTGTTCATGCCAGCCCTGTCCCCGCAGCTGCCATGTCCACGCAGAGACTCCGGAACGAAGACTACCAGGACTACAGCTCCACCGACGCCAGCCCGGAGGAGAGCCCATCGGAGAGCCCGGGCAACTTCTCACCCAGTGCCTACCAGCGTTTTGGGGAAAGCAACAGCACGACGTGAGTAGCTGTGACCTTGTCCTCTCCTGGGTGGGAGCCACATTCCCAAGTCTGCCTTCGAGTGACGGTCCCTCTCCCCTTTTGTCAGTTCCACACTCCAGAGCTGAAAGTGAGCCAGATAGAGACAAGGCAAGTGACCACACTGAGGCTCACACTCTTGCCACCACCCTGTTTCTTACTGTTTGTTTCAGCTGTCTGTCGCAGAATGCTGGTGCTTGGTGGGAGCTTGGACTTAAGCTTGTAGCGAGGACATTCTCTCATTTCAGAACCACGTGTCATCCACACTAGAACTGCCTCCAAGCCCAGTTGGAAGCCTCCTTGGCTGACTCGCCCCCAACTTCTGCCCCCTCGCTGAGGAGCCCCTTCCTCTGGCTGCAGAAGGGAGAAAAGGGAGACAGTGCCTCTGTGTCCTAGTGTTGTGCAGCCCCTGTGACTGTCCGGGGGTCCGTGGGAGCTCGTCTTGGAGCCCTCTCTGAAGAAGCTCCTGCCCGCACTCTCTCCTGGGAAGGGAATTGTCTCTTGGGAACCAGAATGGATTTAGAGGATTTGGTCTGTCTACGTGACCAGCCCCTGGCCACTACTCGCTGCTTTCTGTACACAGGATTCCGGCTTTGTGGCTTCTTTCACACATGGTGTGCTTTTGTAGAGTCTCCATTTGCTTGCAGTTTTAACTGATGGAAAAGATTGCTTCAATCACAACTGTCACAGTAAGGGCCACCCTTTGCCTCTGTCCCTGAAGCCTGTCCACCTCATTGTCTCCCAGGTGGAAGGAGCGCCATGGTCAGCTGGTAGCCTAGTCCTTCCAAGCTTCTCTCTCTGAAGTTTTTCTTCCAGTTTTTGCTCCTAGTTCTGAGGCATCAACTTACCTATGCTTGCCATAAGAGGTCCAGATCTTCATTTTTATAGAGACCTGTAAAGCATAAAACAAACCAGCAGGCAGTTTCAGGACAGGCACCTGTAGGTTTTGGAAGTATGGAAAGATGCATTCTAAGTGTCCTTTTGCCACATAGGGTTATAAGTAACAGCTAATTCACAATGATTTCCCCTTGTTAAAATTTGAGCACATCAGAAGACACTCTGCTTGGGCTCGGACTGGGATATTTTCCAGAGCGTAGTTGGCTCTGGGCTTCCCTTCCTGCTCTGACACTGTGACGTGAGAGGAGGGGACCAGGAAAGCCCATCTGTAGCTGATGCAGGTCTTGCAGCCCCATCACAGTTGGTCCAGGGAAAAGGATTCCTTTATGATCTGGAAGATTTGCTATTTCCATCCGGGGGCACAGGAGCTGCACAAGTATTTATGTAGAAAACATGGCCAGAATGAGTTGGTCACGGGCTGATTTGGGGACCCTTGTTAGCGCGCGTGAGCCTTTGATATGTAGGATGTGTTAGGGACAGGTTTTGAGCTGGATTCCTTGTCTCTTTGTGTTTGCCCCACCCTGTGACAGTTTGCCAAGGAACACAGTGCTGGAAATCCCTATTAGCTTGTTGTGTACACACAGACACCCGCTGGCTCTTCTGGAAGTTAAGGGTTCAGTTCAGACCTCTAATTACGGGGTGTGAGGGGGAGCCCCAGACATTTCCATGATGGTGTGTTTAATGAGACCATTGCCTAACATTTGATGTTATCACGCTGTTGCATTCACTGACAACAGCCTCGGTTCATACTGCTGCACACCTTTTCCATCTCGATGAGTCATTTAATAGCAGCTAATGGTGTGCCTCAGTGCTTCTGCCCCCAATGGGCGGGCTGAGAAGCCAGCCGAGCGGAACTGGCCTTCCCTGGGGGAGCTGGAGCAGCCCTTTGCCAAGTGTGGTCTGCACTCCATGGGGGTGCCTGAAGCATTCCAACAAGTCTGAGAGGTCAGAACACCTTCATCATAACACTGAGATGTTGGCCTTCCGCCATGGTGACATTAACACTGCTGGGACAGACTCAGTGCTGGGTAAAACGGCAGGCATCATAGCAGGAATGAGGCAGTGGCAATGGATGAGGCCAGTCATTGTGCTTTCCACTGCCACACATACGAAAAGAAAAAAATCCGGTTTCACTCAAGAATGTTCAAAATAAAGTTAGCCAAATCACTAACATTGTTAAATCACAGCCCTTCAGTACAGGACTGTTCATAATGACAGAGACTGAAGCACAAATGAAAAATGCCAACATGTGACACTGGTCTCCAGGCAGAGCCTGCAGTGAGTCCTGCAGCAATTGCCTGAACTAGCTCCCTTTTTTGAAACACTAATTTTACTAGAAAGAACAACTAACTAGTTGTAGTTCAGTCAGAACTGAATGGTTGGCATTTTCTTGGAAATGAAAGAAATGAAACTATCAACTCAAGAAAAAGTGTTTGTTGCCCACAGTGAAATTTGAGCTTTCAGTTGAAATTAGGAAAAACAATAACAAAAGGAAACAACTACAAAACTTCCTTTTATCCAGCTCTGTGAGCTGACAGCTTCTCTCTACATGAAACTTCCTTGGTGAGACCGGCAGTGATTAACGAATGTGGTTTTTGGGGATTGTACACTGAAAGGTGTTAGTGTGTGGAGGATTTGCCTAATCAGGGAACCCGTATCCATCAAATAACCAAAGCTAGATCACCAGTGAGTTTGAGTGATGTCAGCAGTTGCGTTTGGGTGAAAGATCCACCAAAGAGCAAGATCACCAGTGGATTTGAATGTAATAGAGTATGAAAGGTTCACACACTGCACCTTGAAGCTAACATCTAAGAAACTATTGTGTGTTTCATTTTGAGGTAGTGGGAAAGAACAGTTCCCATCGTGGGATACTACTTCCCTATCCAGCTACGTGTCTAGAGAGAACAACTTTTCTGTCTTCAGTGAAGCAAGACATTGAAGTTGTTAAAAAAAAAAAGTACCATTTTCATAATTTCTTTGAAAATGGCGCTACTTTTTATAAAATGTTACTTGTATCAGCATGTAATGGAATGGCTATTTTTAATTAAATATTTAAAAATTTACTGCAGTTTTTAAGATATGTATCAGGCAGAGATAATCTACATAAACAAAAGCTATTCGAGTCCTTAACTTATTAGGGAATAAAGAGGTTATGAGACCAAAAAAGTAAGAACTGCTGATAGAGTGTAAATGGGACTATAGTGCGGGGATTTAGCTCAGTGGTGCAGCGCCTGCCTGGCAAGCCTGAGCTCCTGAGTTCAATTCCCAGTACCCCACATCAAAAAATGAGACTACACAGTTTTGTCTTTTTTTTTATTTAAAAAAAATAAAAGCACAAAAACATATTAACAAACAGACACAAATTAGCATAAAAATAGTACAATAAAAACTGATTTACAGACAAGGTGACATGGACTCAACAATGGTTGTTGCTTTACCTATTGATATCTTTGAAGTGTATATACATGAACACAGATATAGACATGCGAAATTGGTCAGACAATTAATCATCTCAACAACAGAAAAACAAAAACCAAAAACCCAAAGACAAAAAAACCCAAAACAAACAAACAAACAAACAAAAACCCAACAATAGTTGCTGCTTTGCATATTGATATCTTCGAAGTGTGTGCTCAGGATAACACACACAGACATACAAGATCGATCGAATAACCCGTCATCAATTATTCCTTAGCATTAAGTGATATAATACAATAGTAGAACCATGTTAGCCCTCCTGCATATATGTATATACATATATACATACATACATTTTTGCCTCTTTCTTTTCTCCTTTCCCTTGTCCCATCTGTTCTTTGTTTTTGAACAGATTTCCTTCATGGAGACTACACAGTTTTGCCAGGCTTTTCTCTTCCCTGTTCAGAAGTACGGTCCACCCTGTGGCTAGGGCTTGCCAGCCCGAGTTGGTTTTCTGATACTAATGCAGTATCGGGTAGTCTCACTTCAGGGCCATCTTTTGCAAAGAGCTGTTTGGATCAGTGGCCCGGATTCCTGGTTTCTTTAAGCCAGAGGGATCACAGAAACCATCTTGTCCTGGTCAGGGTCCCTCTCTTTGTAGATGAAACAGCAGCCCAGGGGAGGCGAGGGATTTGTTCCCTTGGGGGCGGCGGTGGAACGGGGGCCAGAGGTGTTGGGAGATGGCTTTGTTACAGCATTGACCCTTGTGCCACGTGGATTTAACATTCACCAAGATAGAAGTTTAATGGGCTCATTACCCCCTGGTCACTCTGGCTGTTGATCATGTCTCTGGGCCCTGGGAACCCCCCAGTTGTTTTCTTGATCTTTCCTGAAAATACGGAGTGCAGTGGGAAGATGGAGCTTTTCTTTCTGTGGGTCAGAGGAAAAGGGCAGAACTACTTTCCAGAGGGGCTGGCTAGGTCTTATTAATGGGCTTCATGAGCAACAAGCGTGATTTGGGAATTTCAAACTTGAAAAAACTGTGCGTAAGTGACAGTGTTGAGAGATTTATGTTACTTGTGCAGAAGAATGTCCAGACATTGTCAGGGGCCAAATCCTGAGTGGCTTTAGACCGAGTGACGGTGTATTTGGCTTATTTCCTCTGGAGGTAATAAAGGACAAAAAAAATACCAAGACAAGTGTGCTCCGCTGTTATCTCTCCCAGGAGGCTTGTGGGGACTCCCCCGCGGGCCCTCCCCACACCCGCCCCTTCACTCAGGCCCTGCAGCCACCAGGGGCGCAGTGCCCCTGGCACGCTCACTTTCTCCCTGGGGTCCTTCCACCCGGCTGCCCTTTTCCCCAGTGGACTCTTCCTCCCCAGCGGTTCCTGTACTACCCCGTGTGTCCTGCTGGACCCAGGTCTGCCCAACCTTCCAAGCCTTACTTGGGCCCTTTGCCCTGGGTTCTGTTCTCGGCCTTCTCTTCAGATCGGGCTCTTCCCACTGTGCGTGCTTGTGAATGTGTCCCCTTGTTTTCCTTGCATTACTGACTTTGAGAAACTGAGCCCCTCACCTGATTCTTACCTGTTTCCAGTGCTGTGGTTAACACTGTCTTCACACGGTAGATGGTAAAGAATTGAATAGGGCTTTACCAGGGCCGCCTGAGGGGACAGCAGTAGAGGAGGGAAAGTTTGCCTCCAGTCAGAAGGATAACTGGGTAACCTGGTAGGTGACTCTCAGAGACAGCTTCTCCAGCGCTCGGACAAGTTAGCAGTTGGTTTTTCTCAATTCGCAACACAGTGGGGACCTCTGGCCTCTGATATGCTGCCTGACTTTTTTGTGGGCTTCTTCTCTCCCACCAGTGTCTGTCCCTCGTGTGTCCTCTGGTGCTGTTTTGGGGAGTCAGCTCGGTGGTTAGAAGCAGGCCCGCATCCGGAGGAAAGGGTGGAGTGTCTAGAGAGAGCCCATGTCCCTCAGCGAGGCCTGGGCACGGTGGGTGGGCGTGAGCTCTGGGCTCAGGCTACCTGGGCTGAGATCCTGGCTCAGCTCCTCACGAGGTGTGTGACTTTGAGCCAGTTGCTTCCTTCTGTATAACCAGCCCTCACAGTGTCCTTGCAGAAATACAGCGGGAGAGCGTGTGCGGGCGCTTAGCGTGGTGCCAGGCGCTGTGTGAGCCTCAGCTGTCGCTGCGGTTAACTTGACCTTGTCTCCCTTCCTCCCGCCTCAGATGGTTCCAGACCCTGATCCACTTGCTGAAAGGCAACATTGGCACAGGACTCCTGGGGTTGCCTCTCGCGGTGAAAAACGCAGGCATCTTGGTAAGGGTCTGTCTGGTGTGGGAAAGTATTGGAACAAGGTTCAGGAGAGGATGTTTTATTTTTTTGACTGTTTTCACTTAAAACACTATAAATAGAGAAGCTTTTTTTTTAAAAAAAATTTCACCTAAAAAATAAAAATCAAGCTGTTTGTTCATCTGAAGATGTTCAGTGAGGTACCGCCCAGGCTGTCAGACTGTCACCGAATTAAACAAAGATCCCTGTCCCCAGGGAGCTTCTTTGTGGTAGAAACGATCTACTGAGGTGGGTCAGGCAGTTCCGGTGATGCAAATGAAGGAACTGGTGACAGACCCCTGTCCATTTTCTCTCGTTCCCCCAGCCCCATCCCTCAGTGACTGCCCCGAGAATCACACGTCCCCTCTGTAGGATTCGCCTGGACGGCCTGCCCAAAGCCATTCTGGTACAGAGACAAGGTTGTCCTCAGCTAAGAGCTGTCTTTCTTGGGGTGGCCTTGCCGTGACGATGCCTTCCCCTCCCCCCACGTCCCTTAGTCACCTCCCCAGAGTCACAGGAGCTTCTGTTCTGCTGACATGCAGCGGTCTCAGCAGGGACTTACCAGAGTCATTCTCCATGAGACTGGAGCAAAGCTCAGATCATGCCTGCCTCACAGAGCTCATCACCAGGATGGCTTTTCTCTCACGCTGGGCCAGGAGTTCTAGTCCCAGAAAGTACTTCACAGCATTTTAGTCATTTGTAAATCAAATCTCCGTTGGGGTCACTCTTAACTCTACCTGTTTCTCTCTCTCCTGTCCCAGTTGGGTCCCCTCAGCCTGCTGGTGATTGGCATCGCGGCCGTGCACTGCATGGGCCTCCTGGTGAAGTGTGCACGCCACTTCTGCCGCAGGTGAGAGCCCTGAGCTGCCTTTTAAGGGACAGACTGGTGCTTCCGGTTTCTTTACCAATCCCGGAAGCGGGAATTTACACGGCTTGTGTTCCGTTCTGCCCATGATCGGAGGGTGGCTGCTTATTCTTGAAGCACCACCTTTCCGTGCTTAATTTTGTGTTCTCATTTGGCCTGTTGTCATTTATTAAACTTACTTGGGTCTAAGGCACAGAGACCGCACTGGAGTTTCATGTGCTTTATGGTTTTTACTCCCCTGCCGCTGAAACGGTTCTACAAGATGGCTGTGGGTTACAGGGAAGTAACTGTCTCGTGGACCCGGCCTTCGGGTCCTTGAAAGCACGCGAGGGAGGGTGCGAGGGTAAGCATCTGAGGTCTCAGTGGCCCCCTTAGCTGTGTCACCGTCCTTGTCTCATCCACACTCTCTGCCTTCCTCTGCCCCTCGCCCGCTCCCAGACTGAACAAACCCTTCGTGGACTACGGGGACGCGGTGATGTACGGACTAGAATCCAGCCCCAGTGCCTGGCTCCGGAACCACGCCCACTGGGGAAGGTAACTGGTTCCCCGTGTCCTGTCAGCGACGCCCTCCCAGAGCGGAGGCCTTCAGATAAGGAGGTGGGGGCCACGTCAGGAGTGGGGAGTGTCGCTTGGCTTGTTGTGGGGAGCTGCGTGACCTTAAGCTGTGCACCCCTTCCTCCTCTGGCCTCGGTTTAAAGCTGTGTTCTCTAGAATAGAGTTCCTTTTGGGAGTCAGAGAGGAAACTCACCTTTGTTCAGTCAGCCTCCTCCTGCAATGCAGTCTGACTGGGGACCGCTGTGAGCTGCTTGGCTGCTCATTAAGTCTTCCTGCCTCCTTCTCCCCTGTCTTTCCAGAACCTTCCCTTTTCATAAAATGTGTTCTCATGGGGAAAGCATTTTTTAACAAGAGAGAAGGACGTAAAGTTAAGAGTAAATACTTTTACACAGTTACATGGGTATCCTTCTCAAACTTCATATATATATATTCACATGTTGTGAAATTCTTTTTGCATACATAAACCATATTAGATACTGTTAGGAAATTTGCTTTTTCCCCTTAAGTGTCTTAGGGATTTTTCTCTGTTAGCACATACAGACTTAACACATTCTTTCCAGCTACCCGCCAGTGTCCCATTTAGGAATGATCTATCATTTAATTGCTTTCCTTTGGATGGCCCCTTTTTGGTTGTCGTTGGCTGTTGTGTAACTGTGCTCCTACTGGCAATCTGTCTGGGTACATTTATTTCTGTTTTTAGGTCAGTTTTTGGACACAGCTTATAGGAAGAGCCGTGAAGGTTGTTCTTCTGGGTCTTTCATTTCGGGGGCTCCCTGTGGCTTTAGGAGCAAAGGCCTGAGATGGGGCAGGTGCACAGCGGGGAGGGAGGAGGCCAGGGGCCACGCAGTGGTCACGGAGCTTGTGCTGCGCCGTGGCAATTTTCTGAGCTCATGCTGCATTCTAAACAGGAAACCAAGAGAGGGACCTCGGGAACCACACAGATAGCAAATGCTCCCTGTCCACCCTCCAGAGCTCCAGGCTGGTAGCGCTGACACAGGTCTTCCCTTACTGGGACATGCTTGTCCTTGTCCCCTGCAGGAAGGGTCTGTGATGACTTTAAGAGCGCTTTGAAAGCACCCGTGTCACTGGGAGTCCTGCGTCTGCTCTATGATAATCTTTACGCTCCTTCCTCCCATCTCAGGCACGTGGTGGACTTCTTCCTGATTGTCACCCAGCTGGGATTCTGCTGCGTCTACTTTGTGTTTTTGGCTGACAACTTTAAACAGGTAGGTCCCAAGCAAAGAGAGAATGACAAGAGATGAGTCGAATTTCTAGTTAGGGTTCCTTCCAGTGAATTCCTAGTTGGGGTTCCTTAGTTTTGGTCACCAAAAGAGTTAAGGTTTTAGACTTGATAGCCACAGTTTCTTTTGTTTAGCTCTCAAGTCTAGAGTGCAAAGAAACCCCAAAACATCTTGTGCATCCTTCTGCCTTAGATGAGAAGTGGGCAGAGCCAGTGCAGACTGTTGGGTTGCTATTGATAACCGCAGAGCTCTCCAAGGAAGGCTGCCAGCCCACAGGTGTCTCTGAGGCCTCATTCACACCCCGGAGCCTTTAGTCAGGGGCCTCTTCCTGTGAGACACCCACTGCCTTCATCATTGGCAGGGTTTTTCTTTCTTCCCCTCATTCTACATTCTAGGTGCTGGGGATATAGCTCAGTGGAATAAGCGCCTGCCTAGCAAGCGCAGGGTCCTGAGTTCGATCCCCAGTACCGCAAAAAAAAAAAAAAATAATAATAAGATACATTCTAGGTGATAGAAGCTGCCAACGGGACCACTAACAACTGCCACAACAACGAGACGGCGATCCTGATGCCCACCATGGACTCGCGCCTCTACATGCTCACCTTCCTGCCCTTTCTGGTGCTGCTGGTGTTCATCCGGAACCTCCGGGCCCTGTCCGTCTTCTCCTTCCTGGCCAACATGAGCATGCTGGTCAGCCTGGTCATGATCTACCAGTTCATAGTCCAGGTACGAGCCCGCGCCCTCTCAATCCCATGAAATACTGGAGAGACAAATGAAACAAGGAAGTGGAATGTAAGTAGTACATGTTACTTCCGTGTGGTGTATTAAAAGTTCTTAGTATCACCACTGTTGGTACTTCGGGCCAGATAATTTTTTTTGTAGTGGGGCTGTCCTGTGTGTTGTAGCAGCAGCCAGGTCTCTACCGCATAGGCAATAGAGGCAATTATTCCCCCAGCTGTGGCAACCTAAAGTGCTCTACATGTTGCCCAGTGTCCAGGGGAGATAACCTCAATCATGTGTGTTGAAATCACTGGTTTGGAATTTTTTGATTCAATTCTTAGTGCGTGATCATTATATACAGTTGGAAAATAGGGGAAAAATTAAGATCAAAATAAAAATTGATTTTTTTCTTATCTGTGTTTACATAAGATGATTCTTTACCGACTCTAGTTTTGTATTTACTTGTCAAAATTACAAATCCACTTATTGTTTACACTGCTTGGTGAGCGGGGCCATGGGCTGATGTGAGAACGTCAGAGCATAGAGGAATTGATTTGGTGCAGAAAAACATACCTTTAATGTGCCACACTTGGCAGCGTGTGGGAAAGATGATGCATTTGACCAAGATTCAACAAAAGGAAAAGAAACAAAAACAGGTGAATAAAAGTATAACTTAAAGAAAAGATATTTATACTTAATTTCCCAATGAACTCACTGTAGTGCTTGTTCACTAAAATGCAGACGACACAGATAATGCCCAAGCCCCCTTGTGCGCTGAGGGTCCCCGCAGATGTGCATGCTGTGTCATCGGTCCAGTGTGGCCTGCGTCTCCTGGATGCATTTACACACTGTGTAATTAGGGTGTCTAGGTAACGCATTAAACAAAAATACGTTGTTGAAACAATTTTTAAAAGTTATCTGTAGAGCTCATTTACCTGTTTTCTCTGTTGACAGTGCCCTACAGAGCTCTCCAGTCAGGCAGTGTGGGCCAGGCCTGTAATCCCACCACTCAGGAGACTGAGGAGGAGGAAAACGCTTGAGATAGCTGGGTGACTTAGTGAGACCCCGTCTCAAAATAAAAAGGGCTAGGGTGCGGCTCAGGGTGAGAGCACTGGCCTGGCATGCACATGGCTCTGTATTCAACTTCCAGTACCAGGGAAAAACATCTTTCCATGTTGATAAACCTGGCTGTCCTACCCTTTAACGCTGCCTAGTAACGAAGAACAGATGTGCCATAGGTTATTTAACCCGACCACTGGCCCTTATGACTTACAGTCTTACCTTAGTGTAAGACGATGGGCTCCTCTCTTTGGCCATGTGTCAGTGTTTCTCTAAGGGGTTTATCTAAAGGTACAATTGCAGAGGACTATGCACTTTTGACTTTTTAACATCGCCTGGGGCTTTTTTCAAAGGCTGTTGGCTGATTTTATGTAGGTGTCCTTTCATGGCCACCCTGGGCCTCAGCCTGGGTGCCTTAGCCTGGTGAATTTCGGTCATTCAGACAGGCGAGCATTGCCTCATTTTTACACAGTGACCCAGTCTCCTACTGACACGGTTTCTAAGAATCCAGTGGGTCGTGAGAAGTGGGGATGCTCTGTGCCGAGGGAATTGTATAATCAGTTCAGGTTAACATTGTCCCCGGTAATGTGTACCGGTATCTCCCTGCTGTTCCAGGGCAGATGGGTGGCAGATACTGACTCCTCTGCAGAGGAGAACTTCTTCTTTTTCCTATGCTGGAGATAAACCCAGGGCCTCTCACACTGTCCCAATGAGCTCAGCTCAGCAAGAATTATTTTTTAAACCATGAATAAACAACTTGCATGTCCTATTTTTTTTAATCGTGAATGTGGGATTGACCATTTCTACCATCAAACAAGGAAGCACAAATACATAATTTTACTTGGCGCCCTCAAGTGTACCTAGACGCACTCCAGCGAGGGCTGAAGATAAAGTGAGTGAGGTCACCTCCCCCACTCCCCCGGACACACGTTGTGTTGAATTTTAAACCATGATGCATAGTGACACTGTGCTTGTTGTTATAAAGGGCTGGGGGAGGGTCGGGGTCTCTGTAGTGTCTCACTTCCAGCTGACTGCTGCTGTCTGTCCTGCGTGACGTCTGTGCACTGCATGACCTGCACTTGAGGTCAGGCCGCCCTGCCAGCCGCTGGGTCTGTGTCTGGACTCAGCCATGGGGTCTGGGAGTCTGGGAATCAGGCAGTGCAGCCTGCCTGGTACAGCAGAGGGGACAGTGGTTTGGCAGTGTATTGGCATGGTTGCTGCTCACAGTGTTGGAGCAGCATCCTGTCAAGGTGCATCTCACCCGCTGACGCTCGGTGGATTGTTTTTGTTGCCGTTGCTGCTCATTGTGAGTGCTGTTCTGTTTTGGCACTTTGCTGTCTTCTCTATGAGGATTCTCCCGTGTGATGTTTGAGAGTTTGCTCCTTAACGCTAAGCGTGTGTGTGCCTGATAGCCGGCTCCTGGGTACAGGCATCCCAGGGGGCAGATCACGGTCCCCTATCTGAGCAGGTCACCCCGTCTTCATGGCACAGTTCTGAGCCCTCGGCCTTGGCCAGAGATGGTGTCCAGGAAATGTCTTATCCCTGTGTCTCCTAATACTGAGATGTATTTTTGCTCAGTTATACTGATTTCAAAATTAGAATACATTTTCATTCATATATATATTTTATGGCATTTTCTTAAGCTTTTATTATGACTGATACTATAGTAGAATTGAGGAGATATGCTGGTAATGAGCTGATCTAAATTTGCATGTTTCTTCCTAGATTTAACTTTTCCCATTTTGTTGGTTGGGTGGTAAGTCAGTAGCAGTCTAGTCTTTAGGTAGGTAGAGTTTACACAGTGCTTCTGTTGGTCTCATTCACACGGCATTGTAGCAGACATGAGTTGTGAAATTCCCTGTCCGAATCCTCAGTCTGATCTGATGTCTGAACCTGGGCAGTTGTTAATTACTCATCAAAAGAAACACCTGTTTGCAGGAACTCTCGTTTCATTGGTGACTCAGGAGTAATTAGAGGGCAATCTCACTCTCCCGTGTCACTCTGGAGGAATAATGCCTATTAGTCTGTCTTCATTCCAGATACCAAAATGTATCTTATAAATAAAAAAGTCTGATTTCTGAGCAGGGACCCAGGAAAAAGCATTCCTTTCCCTTGTCCTTTTTTCCTCCCAGAGACTACAGTATAGTTGTTTTGAAATCTCTGAGGTTCCTGCCCTAGAGATGAACAGACCTTCTCTTGTTCATCTGCTGTTATTCTGCCATGCTGTTAGAGCGTGTCCTATCCGTGTCTAAGGACGGCTGCAATTCCTGTAGTTATGTCTCAGAAAGACGTCTATGTGGAGGGTGTGGTCACCTGCTTCTGGCGCTGTTGGGAGGTGGTGGAACCACTAGGAGGAGAGGGGCCTGGTGGGAGGAAAGCAGGTCTGGGGGGGTAGTGCTGACGGGAATGCTGGGACCCCAGCTTCTCCTCCTTCCTCTTTGCTTGCTGGTTGCCGTGAGGCAAACAGCTTTGCTCCCATGTGTGCTCCCCGCCACGATCTGCTGCGTCACACCAGGCCCAAAGCAACAGAAGCAAGCAGCTGCAGACTGAAACTGGGAGGCAAATCAGCCTGTCCTCCTCACTGGTTGTTTATCTCAGTGACAGAAAGCTGACTAATGCCACAGTTAAACCAGTTTTAAACGTGGCGTCATGGTCTGTTTTCTGTTCCTGTATCAGAGGAACCACAGCAGCATAATTTTTGAAGAACGGGAGTTTGTTTAGCTCATGGTTCTGGGGTGTGAAAAGTCGAAGAGCATGGTGCATGCTCTGTTTGGATAACGGTGAGGGCCTCAGGCTGCTTGCCAGCATGGTGGCAAAACAGAAGAGCAAGCCTCTGCTGTGAGAGAGACCAGACACAGGGCACCTGTGAGAAAGGGTGGTACTAAATTGTCGAGGTAGGCTCGAACTTGCAGCCCTCCTTCCTCAGTCTCCCACAGTGCTGGAAGGTACCACCATGCGCAGCTAACAGTTGCCTTTTTATTTGCCTATATTTTAACGTTCTTTTGCCTATGTTTTCCTCAGTATTTCCCAACACCCTTTTCACATGCCTGTCAATATTTTCCAAGTGTGAAATCTCATTGACATGAAAAAATTTAAAAAGCCCAGGTGTGGTGGTGCACCTCTATAATCCCAGCACTCAGGAAGCTGAGGCAGGAGGATTGTTGCAAATTTGAGACCAGCCTGGGCTACAAAGTGAGCTCAGGACCAGCCTGAACTGCATAGTGAGACCCTGTCTGAAAAAGACTAAAAAAAAAAAATTACAAAAGAGAAAAGAAACAATACAAAGTCTGACATGATGATGCACACCTGTAGTCCTAGCTACTCAGGAAGCTGAGGCAGGAGGACACAGTACAGGCTAGCTAGGGTAACTTAATGCAACTGTGTTTCAAAAAAATAAAAAAGGCTGGAGTTGTAGTTCAGTGTAGAATGCATGCCTGATATTTGAGACTGTGGGTTCAGTCCCTAGGACTGCCAGCTAGAAAGAGAAGGAGAGGAGGGGAGACAGACAGGGAGAGAAAGAAGGGAGGTGTTTGTGTATCATTAAGAGAGTGATTATATAAACTTAAAAATATTTCTCAGTGTGACTTCCTAAGTAGTCATTTGTGTTCTACTTAGTTACTCCAATTTATACTTTTTAGACAATGTGTAATGTTCTGTGATTCAGTTGGTATATGATTAATTTCTTAATTTTCCTTTGGGAGTACTGAAAATGGTAGTTTTCAGTTACTTTGCTAAATAGCTTTGTGCATCTTCCATCATCTTTTGACATTTTTTATTTGCATCAAATGTCTGGGGATGGGATTGCCTAGTGGGAGAATGTCACTCTGTGGAAGCTCAGCATCATTTGCATATTTGATAGTACATTGGGCTAGTCTTTCTTCCAAACAGGGTTTTCTCTGCCTAGAGAGAGGAAAAAATAACAAGGCTAAGTGTCCCTAACTCCCCTGCCTCTCCCTTGGTGGAATCTTGGAATTAGGGAAAGGTCTGACCTCTTTCAGTTGGGGTTCAACTCTCGAATCTCTAGGTAGCCCTGCAGTTTGTTCTGTTCATCTCTTTCAGGGGATCCCGAACCCCAGCCGCCTGCCCTTGGTGGCGCCCTGGAAAACCTACCCGCTGTTCTTCGGCACAGCCATTTTTGCATTTGAAGGCATCGGCATGGTAAGAGCTGGGCTGTGGCTCCGCCAGAGTGGCACGTGCCCTGTCCTAGGCCTCGTGCTGTCTGAGCCTTCCTGCTTTGCTTCTGAGAAGTGAGCTTGATGACTGGTAGCTGTCAGGACTGAAGGAGGTAAAGTGCTTTGTGCACTCTGACACCTGGTAACGTTCCTTAGGTTTTGATATTTATTAATAATATTTCTGGGTTCCTCATTGAATCCATAAACCAGTGAGTCATTTCTCTGCCCTGGAGCATCGGTCTGCTGTATTTTCTATGGGTAAATGAGTAGATTTCATTCCTGGCCTGGCTTCTCACCATTATTACTGTGACCTTCCAAATTCCTTTCCTGAAGGCACTCAGCTGTATTATTTTGATTTTTCACCTGTATTTTTCATAGTGGCCTAGGCTTCTTCTCTGAAAGAAAGTTCTCTGCTGAGCAGCGGGCTTGAGAATGAGATAACGCTTCTCCTTTCCTGGTGTTACTTTCTCTCCCCATTTGATTTCATTACTACCTTATTTACTTTAAAAAAAAAATCTACTGGGTGTGGTGCTGTACACCTGTAATCTCAGCACTTGGGAAGCTGAGGCAGGAGGATCATCATGAGTTTGAGGCCAGCCTGAACTGCATAGTGAGACCCTGCCTCAAAAAAACCTAAATGCGGGACAGATTATTTTGTCAAAATGCTGAGGAATCAGGTGGGTATAGTTTGTAGTCTGCCAGTCTGGGGGAGGCTTTGCAGGAGAGGGAGCCTAAATCCCTGATCCTTCTGAGGTTTTAACTTTTCCCTTGTGCATTCCTGGCCCTCATTGCCCATAAAGACCTTCTCGCCCCGACCGTCTCACCGTGGGTTCATGCGCTGGGTCAGAGGCCTCTGTGGGCCCACCTTTTAGCAGGGAGAATACGGCCCAAGAACTCAGGCCCTGAGAGAAGAGGTTGAGGTGCGTGGGGAGGTGCCTGGGCCCGTCCCGAGGAGCCTTGTACCGAGTTCATATCAGTCTCCCTCACCGCCCAGCGCAGTTGCTGTCTGCGCTTCGTTTCCTTGGCCAAGGCTTGGCTGCAGCACTGTTCTCTACACAATCCTGACACTTGAAGATATTTTGTATTTTCGCTGGGAGAACAGACAGCCCTGCTGCTTTCACTCTTCATCCTGAGTGGCAGGGTGCAGTTGAAGCAGAACGGTGTCCAGCCTCTCTGCCATCCGCCTGCGCCCTGTCTGGGATCTGCTGAGACAGGACCCTTACTCCCTGCCTGTTAATGGCAACTCCTGGTATGAAGGAAGCTAAGGCCAGATTTGCAAAGCTGTGCTTGTGTGAGGATCAGCTGAAGCTTGAGATCCTGCAGCTGGGGCAGGGACGGGTGCTGAAGGCCATGTGAGATCAGAGCCTGGCATCCCTGGGAAGATGTTGCTGGCTTGGTGGGGGTGAGGGGTACACAGCGCAGACCCCTGTGCCTCCTGGCCGCTGGCATTGCAGGACAGTGGTGCAGTGACAACACAGAGTCGGCAGGTTGAGAGGGTCGTCACAGGACCACTGCTGTGATGTACTTCCGTAGGGGCCTTTGCTTTTGCCAGAGTGGAAGAAGGGCCCCTGATGTGACTGAGGAAGCAGTGAGGGTCAGTGGTTGGAAACAGGCCTCTGGGAGCTGGGCTCAGGATAGCAGCTGAGTCTCTAGGTCCTCAGTGAAGTCACACTGTGGCCCGCCCCGTGGTTTCTCTGACTTGGAGGTTGAACTTGTCACCACTGGCGGCTGCCCCGGAGGTTGGGCGTTGTTTTGGGGAACAAGAGTGGCTGCTGTCCCGCCTGGCCTGTGTTTTGCATTTGGAGACAGTGAGCAGGGAGCCCCTGTCGCGGGTTTTGCAGGTCTGTTGTGAGGAGCCTGCTGGCCGCCCAACGCTGCCCCCTAGTGACAGGAAAACAGGGCACCTGACCTTTCAGGGTTCCTAGTGAGACAGTTGAGCTCTAGGGTCCCTTCTGGTCCTGAGAGTGTTGTTACTAATGTGGTAATTTGGGCTTGTTTGTTAGCCTGTTCAGTAAAGGAAAACATGCTTTTGGAGAACTCTGAGGACAAAGAAGGGACTTTTTTTCCCAATGGTTATACTTCATGGGCTGTTAATTTTGCTTTTTCCTGTGCTGTCTCTCCTTTCTCTTTACTTTCTCAAAGGTTCTGCCTCTTGAAAACAAAATGAAGGATCCGCAGAAGTTCCCGTTCATCCTGTACCTGGGGATGGCCATTGTCACCGGCCTCTACGTCAGCCTGGGGTCCCTGGGGTACTTGCAGTTCGGAGCCAGCATCCAAGGCAGCATCACCCTTAACCTCCCCAACTGCTGGTATGTGGGGGGGGGGAGCCCAGGGGCACGGGGCCGGAACGTGGTGGGCTCTTCCTCGTGCGTGCTCTTGAACGAGCCCGTCGTTGCTTCGCCCTCTGGCTGTCCTGTCTGCCCTCCCGTGCAGTTTGAGTGCTTTGGTGAGCCCTGTGAGGGCTTGCACTGAGTCCGTGTGCTGAGCAGCTGACTGACAGGATGCTTCTCCGGGAAACCCCACACCTGGAAGAGCCAAGTGTCCCCTCTGTTTACCTTAAGCTGGTGAGTGGGGGGCAAAGCTAGTCGCTTCTGAAGAGTCCCTCAGCAGTCACAGGCTGGACATACAGGTGGATCTCAAGGGGGTAGGATGCTGAGAGTCCTTTGTCTTTAACTGGTGGGTGTCCTGTGGGGTGTCCTGAGGCGCAGTGAAAGGCTTTTTGGAAAGGTAGATGTTAGCTGGGTATGGCAGTGCATGACTGATGGCAGCTTAGGAGGCTGAGGCAAGAGGATCATAAGTTTATTGGCCAGTCTAAGACCCTGTCTCAAAATTTAAGAAAAAAACAGAAGACAGGCCAGGGATATAGCTCAGTGTAAAGGCCCTGGTTCCAGTGTCAGATAGATAGAGAGAGAGAGATAGGGCTGGGGATGTAGCTCAGTGGTAAGGTACTTGCCTAGCACACAGGAGGCCCTGGCCTCAATGCCCAGCCCTGCAAAAATAAAACAAAGGTAGGTGACATAGTGTAGTATGCAATACTTCTCTTTTAAAGATTAAAATCCCACTGTAGAGAGCGGCTGTTTATAGATAGTGAGAAGCTTGTCAGTGCCCAAAGAAATAGCAGTAACCTTGCAGTGCAGCCTGGATGATCTGCCAGTGTCAGTGTCTGTCTTTTTGTTTTTTGGGTGTTTTTTTGGACCCGGGAATCAAACTCCAGACCTTGTGCCGGGAAGGCAGGAGCTGTGCCTCCGAACTATATCCCCAGCCCCAGGGCCCAGCTTTTTGGAGCTCTGACTGGTGAGACTGTGGATGAGGACAGATGGAGAAAGTTGAGGAGAACGTTTCTGCAGTGGTGTCAGCGTCTAGCACAGGCCACCTCGTCAGCAGGCACGGTTTGCTGCTTTGTCCAAAGCAGGCCCTGGTGCGCCAAGGGGGGACACCCTTCTGGGGAAGCTGCTCCCGAAGCTTGGTAGGAAGGGGCCACGGTGGGGTTGAAAAGATTCTGCTCCTGTCTGGACCCTGCATGGCCACCATCTCATTCTAGGGAGCGTTGACTCGGACAGGAGAAATATAGATAGGCATGTTATATTTTAACTGTATGTTCAGTTTTCACTCTTGAAAGGTTATTTGCCCATATGGCTATGGCAGAGGTTTCCAGATGTTCAGCAGGTGTGCAGTGTTTAGTTTTTACTGCCCCGTCAGAGGCAGCCACACTTGTACCATCCTATGTTTCCTTCTGAGCTGTGGAGCTTCTGTGCGCATGTTCTGTGTGGACGCAGGGGGGTGTTTCTGTCTTCTGTGTCGAGACAGTTGCAGCACTTGGGAGACGCTGCTGCTTCATGTTTTTCTCACAGGATAGCACATTGTAGAGATAGTTCCATGTCAGAGCCTAAGACCTGTGTCATAGTTTTAAGAGCTGTGCAGGGACACCGTGATTTATTTAACCAGTTTCCCACTCATTAACGTTGTGTTTTAAATCCCTCATTCTTCAGTAAGGCTGCAAGTGAAGTACTTTGAAAGTGTGTTTCTGTGCACGTGGGAAAGCGCGTCTGGGTGGGAAGCGCCAGAACGAAGCTGCAGGTCTGAGGCCGTGTACTGTGTGCCGCGGGCCGCTCTGCACTCTCCTGTGAGGCTGAGCCGCTGGGCCGGCTGCTGGACGCGCCCTGCTCTCTGTGCAGGTTGTACCAGTCGGTGAAGCTGCTCTACTCCATCGGGATCTTCTTCACCTACGGGCTGCAGTTCTATGTCCCGGCAGAGATCATCGTCCCCTTCTTCGTGTCCCGAGCGCCCGAGCCCTGCAAGCTGCTGGTGGACCTGGCCGTCCGCACTGCCATGGTGTGCCTGACATGTGAGTGTGTAATTGCCTCTTCCCCCAAAGGGTGCCTGGGGCCGAGGGCTGGCGTGAGAGCGAACCCGAGTGGGGAAGGAAGGCCTCCTGTGCTGGTGGGCAGAACCGGCACTCCGCTCTCTTCCTACGCAAGGCACGTGCAGACCAAGTGAGGAATCCCAGGGGTGTGGGGAGGAGGAGGACGGGTGTATAGACGGACACGAGCTGTTGTGGAGAAGGTTGTAGCTCCAGGTAAATGCACATCGTTACTACCCCATACGAGAGAGGGGAAAGTCCGCGAGAGAGCTGCCTGTCCCTGGTCACAGTGAGCACTGCTGACTCTAGTAGAGGATACATGTTTTTTCAAATAGTTCTTCATTTTTTTCACAGTTCACTTGGAGCTGGAATGATAGACATGCTTTATGTCTGTCTTATGAATATATTTCTTAGAAAATATCTGTTAATTCACCTTGGTGTTTTATTCCTTGTGTCTTATTCCCTTTCCCCCGACTACATGCCAAGTGCTGAGAGTTAAAAAAGGTTATCACCTTATTTGCTCTTAGTTGAAAACTGATAGAAATTAGTGAAAAATTAATTTGTTCTTTTTGTTTCTGTGAGTTGGTAGACTAAGGAATCCCTAAAAAAAAGCCCATAATATCTAATTTAAATTTCTAGGAGACTTGCAGTTGTTTTCCAAATAAAGTGCTTGATATATAAATTTATCATTGGCATTTTTATTTTAGGTTTTATTCTTTTGGGACAGGAACCTCTTGTTTGTTATATTGAATCTTCTCTGAGAATTTCCTTACTCAATTCCAGTCTCTGCACTAAAGATCGGTCAGTGTGATTCCTAATTGAACCTGAGTTGAATATTTTAGCAAAGACTTATGTAAGTGTTTTCTAGCATTTCTTCCTAGTCCCGGAAATCAGACATGACTTTGCTGGTTGTCTGTTAGCAAGCAGAGGGCAGGTAAGAAGCTCGTCCATCCATCCCGGCGTGAGCAGTAGACTAAGGCCCGTCCTCCAGAGAACCTCTCCAGGCCTCTGTGCACCCTTTCTTAATTTGCTTCTAGAATAGTGGGTGGAGCCATGGTGTCCTGGGTCCGTATGTGGAAAGAGCTCACCGGAACTAAGGAAGTGAAGGTACCTTGGGACCTGCCGAGTGGAGTGCAGTTTCTCCTCGGGGTCTCTTGTAAGGCAGAGGGTGGACAATCCCCCACAGGGCCCAGGGCCACCAAGAGTCTGGCTCCTCCCTTTGGCTCTTTTTTAGCTGACTTCGGGTGCTGTCCTGGGTGGCCCACAAAGTAGCTAAGCCAGGCCCAGAGCAGCTGGCCAACGAAAAGGAGGCTAGGGCTTCTTGCTTTTGCAGGCTTGCCTTGGGAAGACAGGTGGCTGCCCTGTAGAAAACAACCTTCTGCCAGCACCTCCTGGTACTTGGTTCAGACCTGTGTATGTCCTCTGTGGGTGCTATAGCTTCAAGGGGACAGTGTCCATGTGGACAGTGGCTTGTGGGGCCTGATTCTAGAATCTAAAGGTTGTTGGTAGTTCAAATAATTTGCTCTTTTTAAAAGTGGTTCCTATAGAAAAGGGTTTTTTCCCACCACACCCCACAGGAGGCTGAGGTCCCTGGCTCAGCGGACCTCTGGCCATCCTTAATGCCTCTTGGTTTTTGTTCATTGTTCTGGCTTTCCCTGCAGTCCTGCCTCCCTTCTACAGAGTGATGCTCCAGAGGCAAGGCTGCTTTTGATCTTCAAGGGCACTCGGCAGTCTTTCCCTTCTCTGATCCTGTGTGACTGAGCGTTGCACCGTCATCCTATTACAGAAGGCTGCCCTCGCCTCCGAGAGCTCTCCAGCTCCTCTTACCTTCCCTGGAGACTTTGAAGTGATTGTGGCAATTAGGAGAGGCCTTTTAGGGTAGCATCAACTTCGATGTGTTTATGTGAGTTCATTTTGTCCTTGCTTCTCTGTTCTTTGAGGTCTTTTGGCACAAGGCCTGTGATTTTAAATCTTTGATGTAATGATTTCTTTCAGTTACACTCATCCGTCTCCACAGCAGCTCGTGTTACTGCTGTTTCTGGCGCTTGTCTTTTTCCAGCCTTTTCTCTGCGTCCTTGCTTTCCGTGCCCAAGAGGAACAGGAGGGCTTGGGTCCAGCCTCAGTGCCCCAGCCCCCTTCTTGCAGTTCAGCTCCCTCACTGGTTTCCCCGGGCCTCGAAGATTGCTGTAGCTCATGCCTACTTCTTGTTGCTTAATTTTTGCCTGTTGGAGTGCAAAGGAGGGGAAAAGCAATCCAGAGGCTGGTGCTCCGTGTGTAACCAAACGGGACATGGTGTCCTCCTAGCTCTCAGGTGTGGCAGTGCAGATTTAGCCGGTTGCCTAAGGCGTGGAGCTTGCTCAGGAGGGGCTGGGAGATGCCAGCTCCCCCAGGGGAGCCGAGAGGGGTGATATAAATAGTTTCGTTGGATTCCATAGGGCAGTGACCTGTCTTTCACTGACCTGTACGAATTCTCAGTGGCATTCACCATGTGAAGCATTTTGCTTCATTTACGCCTGAGAAGTTCAGAAACCTATTGTAGAAGATATGATAACATAAAACTGTATCGTCAGGAGGCCTGTTCAGACCGGAATGCACAGCCTCAGGACCTCCCTAGCAGAGGCAGACCCTGGTACAGCAGGACTCTCCACACCAAGCGGCTTCTCGGCATTGTCTGGCTTTTCACACTGACAGCCTTGCTGCTGCGGGGCAGAGAGGGATCTCATTAGTCACCCGTGCAACTCTGGAGTGCTTCCCAGGGACCCGCGTGGGCCTCCGCTTCCTTGGCTGTGAAGTATGACGTGCTGGTAATTTCTGAGGTTTCTCCCAGCGCCAAAATTCTGTGGCTTGGCTTGGGGCTCGGTTTTAAATTTCTACATAAATACTGCTCTTAAAAAGGAAAACTAATGTAAGAACATTTGGGGACTAAAACAGTTCTCAGTATCCCACTGACCTAACAAGTTTTATTTTTCAT
Organism: Dinomys branickii; assembly: GCA_004027595.1. Taxonomy (NCBI): domain Eukaryota; kingdom Metazoa; phylum Chordata; class Mammalia; order Rodentia; family Dinomyidae; genus Dinomys; species Dinomys branickii. Next base: position 1,149 of record PVLD010015579.1, on the reverse strand, counting down.
TTTATCTTTGTCTTAATCCTCACTGGTAATTGTAAAAATATCTGCAGTCATGGGATGTGCATAACTTTGTTCTCATTTTATTTAATATTATTATCATGAACATGTACGTAGTCTTTAATATTTTTACCACTGCCTGATGTTCCATTGTGTTGTGGATAATAGGAACGCTACTCCTTTAATAGAGAGTTAGGTTGTTTCCCTGCTTTTGTATTTTTTCTTATTTGCACCCCCACAAGTGAAATTATATGGTATATTAGGATATTAGTCTATTCAAGACTGTGACTAATTTTGAAGGTGGATTGTTAGACATTAAACAGTAACAGGATGGGTTTCACTGGAGTTGATCGAAGTAAAAGAGCAGCAGGCACTTCCCCACAGGGAGCGGGAAGAGTCCGAGTGTTCTGTAAATGTGTGTTTGTTCTCTCAAGTGCTTCGCTCTTCTCTTGTGCATAAGAAGCCAGCTCTTTCCGAGGTGGGCCCAAAACCACAGACTCCAGCGTGTCAGTCATTTCCCTTTCTGAACATGACCGTTTGTCTCCTGATGGCTCAGCAGCTGCAAGACCATATTCTCAGTGTGTCTGAACCCAAAGGGAAGAGGTTTTGTAATGTGTTAGAGCCTCTTGACTCATCCTGGGGCCCAGGGCAGGTTGCCCTCAGCCCCGCCTCCTGCTGCTGCTGTAGGGAATATGCTGTCATTTCCCCAGTGAGCCACTGTGCCCTTGGAATGAAAGCGTTTTGTATGGTAGCAAAGCACATATGCCTGCTGTGGGACCCTGGGGAGGATGGCGGTTTGGCTTGGGCACCCTACTCTTCTTCCCTATTGCCGTAGTGGGCCTTGCTTTTTTTTTTTTTTTTTAATTTTATTTTAAAGACAAAAGAATGGAGACATAGGAACCAGAAAAGCCATAAACAATATAGAAAATACAAAGTTATACAGAATATAGTAGGGCATTAGCACTGGATGTTGTATTACATAGTTATCTTCACATTAGTTAACACAAAAACATTAAAGGAAATACCAAATTATAGAGAAGATAGTAGGGAATTTGCACTGGATGCTGTATAATATAAAGTTATCTTCACTTCTGTTAATACAAAAACGATTGAGGAAATACAGAATTATAGAGAACATAGAAGGGAATTAGCTCT